>OX359282.1:26338220-26545720 GCA_947179155.2 Hedera helix | reverse complement strand
TTATTGTGTAGTGGTGAAATTGATTTGGGAGGAAAATGTGAGTGATAGATTTTTGAAAAAAATATGTTGAATTTGGGGAGAAAATGAGTGATAGATTAGCGACCGTTGGATGTTGAAGTCTTAAATGATTTTAGACTGTTGGATGTTGAAGCCTAAATTAATTTGAGACCGTTGGATGTGAAAATCTTGGGATTAGAGCCGCTCTATTTTATTATATAGATATATTGGAATAATGAGATTAATAATTATTTTAACTATTAAATTAATTAGTTTGATTTAACTAATTTAGTGTGTAAATATATTAAAAAAATTTAATATATTTAAGGTTTAAATTAAATAGTGATGTAATATATTGTTTTTGAATAAAGAAAGTTATTTTCTTATTTTTGTTAATGATGAAAATTGTATTATGTTACTATAATAAATGTAACATATAATAGTATAATATTTAATATTATATTAAATGGGTGTAAATTAAAATATGAGATGAGGGACCAATATTTGTTTAAATAAATATTAGATATCAAATTAGCAAATTAAATTAATATTTAATTTATAGCTAGATATATTTAATATATTTAATGATTAAATAAATTGTTTGGAAACATTTTACAGAACAAAGGAAATAATTAAATTATACAAAAGTAGTTGTATAAATTAAATTAGTGAATTAAAATGTTTAATAAATTAAACATTAATTATTTTAATATTTGATTCGCTGCACAAAAGTGTTAAAATTAATTATGGATTAATTACATAATTAGTGAGGTAGTTTTTATACATAATTATAAATGTATAAATTATCAAATTGGGATTTAATGGAACTACATGTAATATAATATGTAATATGGATATATTATATACGAGTCCTCTTAGCATGTGCCCTTAGGGCACATGTTAAGCGCGAAAAATAATGGTAAATTTTATTTATTTATATATTTGTACGGAATTCAATACATGGGGTCCACTAGTATATTATTTTTTTATGCATTGAATTCAGTGCAAATACATAAATAAATATTATTATGCATTGTTTTCAGCGCTTAGAATGTGTCCTTAGGGCACATTCTAAGAAAATCCATTATATACATATCTATATATATATATATATATATATATATATATATATAGTACGGAGGTATGTATATGTATATACTATATGTAGTATGCTGGAGTTTTAATTAATTTTATATGTGCTTGTATGCTGAGAGATGTCTAAGCTTACTAAGCCTTAGTTAAGTGCCACCTTGCATTACTAACATAATGGAAAACTACCTCGCCTTGTATTAGTTTTACACCTAGCTGCTAGATTAATTAGTGGAGCATCCTAGCAGTGAAGTAAACCAATTTTCATTTCTAAGTTCAGTTTTCTTAGTCTTTCAAAGCTAAAACCGAGAAGCCATTCATTGCTCCCCAATATTTCACCAAATTTTTTAAGGACTTTTTGTTAAAGCTATAAAGCTATTTCTTTGTTAAATTATAGAAAATACTAGTTATAATTGTTAATTTCTGTAATTGGTTGTGGGAATGTGAATAATTGGTGAACCAGGAGGGTTCAGGTAATACAAGGGTGGATTGCATGTGGAGTTTTTGTGATTAGTCAAAATTTCATGAAACCTCTGTTTTTGATTTATGCATACTAGATATTTGATTTAATGTCTCAAAGAGAATTTTTAATAAATTGTAAAATTAACGCATGTTTTTAATAGTATATTATGTGTATGGGTGTTTTGTGAGTCAAGTTCATGGTTGGAATGCTCAGAACGCAATTTGGGTCTGATTGGAGCAAGAAGAATTCTGCTCATGGTTGGAATGCTCAGAACACAATTTGGGTGTGATTGGAGCAAGAAGAATTCTGCAGAATTCGTTTATGCTCAACTGAGCGGGGGCATAGTTTTAACACAGGAACAGTGCGTCGGGGCGCTGTACTGCACCGGGGTGCAGTGTTAGAGAGGAAAAGTTGCGCGGGGGTTCCCAAAATGATTTAAAGCAACATGAGATGATTTCAAAATATAAAATAAACCTTATATGGTATGATAAATACAAAGTGGTTTAATAAACTAAAGATTGGAAACTTAGATTTAAAACTTATATTTAGTTTTAAATTAAATGAATTAAATTAATTCTAATGGAAAAATTAGCTTACATAAACTATACTACCTTATGTATTATATGAACTAAGATTAGCAATGTAATCTGGATCAGAGGTTAGGTTCAAACGTGGTTCAAATCTCAAATGAGATTAATAAATATATGATAATCTATTTGTATATATTTAGGTTGTACAACAATGGATCATGCTTGGATTGTGATAATTAGCGAAATGAGGTTCAACATGGAATGTTCATTAATCGTATAGCGATAAAACGCAAACCAAGGCAAGTTTTTCGGTTTTATTTACTATGTGTACACTTGTCATTACTTAAGGATTACACTATAATATGAACTCAATGTGTATGATACTTGATGAACATGTATGAAGTGTTATGTTTTTGAATATGAAGCATGAAATTATATTACATTGCATGAAATGTATAACGCATATAGTGATGCATATTATGAGATGAAGGTTGCATATATACAAAATGCATATTAGGGAATACATCACGCATGGATAAAATGTATGCCATGTATATTACGTGAAGTATGAAAGGTATTATCTGTTAGACTTGCAGTTATAGATCGAGGCATTGAAACTAGTTATAAAGCGAACTGTTGTTGTTTTCTTTAGTTAAATTGTACCAAGTCAAAACGACTTACTGTATCCCAATGGTACTAGTTCTAATAAACTTTGAGGTTTGCGAATAAAAGTTATTCGTTTTGGAAACTAGTTTATAAATATTATATTTGTTGTTGTAAGGTATATTATGCGGTTGAGATATTATATAATAAATGATGTACATTACATATATGACGTACTGTATTGAGAAGTTGGGTTGCTGTTTTGAGAATTCAGTTTATTATATTTAAATTGTTTGGGTTATAACAAAATGTATAAAAGAAATAGTTCAATGATGTAGTTGAAGTTTTATATTCACAGTTAATGTATTAAAAATGAATCATAGAACCTATGATTCAAAAAAGTAAAGACGAAAAATAAAGGTTGTGATTTTCGAACCGATGAGTTAAAAGTTTTAATTAACAAAATTTTAATATCTTTATTGATATTGAATATTATTTATTATTGTTAGAAAAAGTTTTTAAAATTCACAAAACTTATCATTTATATTATTGAATGATGACGTGGAGTTAGATCGAGGTAGGATCGTGAGCACATAATTCGAGGTAAAAGAGATCCGGATTTGAGGGTGTCACACTTAAAGCCATTATCAGCCCTATATAAAGTTACATTCCAGTGGTATTTAACATGTCTAGCATAGATTCCACAAGCTTGTCATCCTCATTTTCAACCCATTTGAGCTTATTCTTTGCCTGCCCCCTTTGCTTCATCATTTATTTGAGAGTCCATCATAACTTGAAGTCTGACCAATTAGTTATACACGGAATCTATTTACAGTATTATCACAATCGAAGATCAGGAATTATTAGAACCAGAAATAAGTCCAGAAGAAAAATACAGTCTAATCAATGAATATGAATTAGGAACAGAAGATTTAGATTTCAGTATATTAAATGAAGATGTCTCAGATTCAGAACGGTATGACTTTATGGATAAAGATATTATAGAATGTCAGCATAATTGGAGTTTAGGCAGACGATCAGATAGCATCAGATGTAAGTATTGTACAGGTTACCCAGCTAAAAATCTCAAGAGTGAAATCTTTATTATGCTATACAGAAGCATGTTAAAAATACGTAGAACAGAAATTTAAAATTACAGAAGCAGTTCCAAAAACAGTAAATCTTAGTCCTTATAGAACCTCAGCTTTAGAAACCAGAATAACAAATTTATAAATTACTATAGAAAAATTAAAAGAAGAAAATAAAAAATTTCATAACAGAACACTAGCTTTAGAACAGGTTAAAGATAGAGTCTTAATACCAGACACAATAGAAGAACAACTGCCTTTAGATAAAGGAAAAGACACAAAATTATTAAATTCAGATGTCATTATTCCAGTATGTAATATAGGATCAGCCTATATTCTTTACGTGATTTAGAAGCTAATTAGTTATATGATATTTAAATAAATAATAATACAGAGCTGAATTTGAGCTGTCTTAAGATCCCAACTCCTAACATCATTTTCTTTTTCTTTTTTATCCTTTTGGAGATAATGACCTTGAAATAATAATGTATAATACGTCATAAATTGTGTAAACCTCAGGAAAGGCTTAATTAGGCATGAACGGTTTGCCAAAAATCTAACATCGCCTTTTTTAATCATGCCAAGTGTTGCTCAAGCCGTTATGAGGATAAGAGCATGATGATATTGGCATTTTCTCTCAATAAACAATTATATAAGCTGAGGGGAAAAAAACGAAGAAGAGAAGAATAACCACACCAGTTTCTAACCTTGGTAAAACCAGGTTTCACGAAGTAAAGACCCAAATCAACAATCTGCATAAAAAGGCCAAAAAAACAAAACAAGAGATATAGGATGAAATAAAATCCGTACAGAAATGACCACCACGACAAATGCAGATTCTAGGGGAAAAGAAATATCCACAACTCATCTGGCCCACCAACCCATCACAGATCATTTAAAAATCTTCCGACAATGCCCAAGGAAGAAGCTCATAAGCATAATTCAAACTACTAAAAGAAATGAATTCAATGAAACAAAACATAAAGGGGCAATTGCTTAAATTATTTAAGATTTTCAGTCAAGTATTCAAACCTTTTCCCTAATGTATAGACATTAACCATTGCCTAGCCATGCTGATCATAGGTGCAATGTGCAACAGTGCAACTTAGGTTCACCTCCATATGTAAAAATCCATGTAAAAATGCACCTATTAAATTACCAACATGAAAAACCAGACACAAAAATACCTTAAATGAGAAACAAAGATTCATTCATTCAAATAAACCTTCAACTAAGGCAGAAAGATGAATATCAGGAGTTCATGACAACAACCATATAGAGGAGCCAACAATTAATCACCACCAGAAGAATCTAAGCTTGTTCAGTTTGTTCACATAATAAAGGAGTGTAAAATCAACAGCAAGAAGCAATAATTTTACTAAAAATATAGAGAGATTTGGAAGATATTTGATTCAATATAAAGCTTTTGAAAGGATTTCAAAATTACCTGAGAAATAGAGAGAATAGATATTCGATGATGCTAACTTGGAGCAATAAAATTGTGATGAAATCTATTTGTGAATTGATTATCTACCGATCTCAGCTATGGATCGATCTTTTGTCTTCTCTCCTCCTCTCAACATTCCCAATAGGCAAAATAATCGATCCAGAACCGAAGAAACCCTGTATCATTACAGGGTATTACTGTCAATTGACCAAAATTAAGAGATGGAATGACTTATTTAGGTTCCTCCCTCTGGGAATTAATTTTTTTGTTTCAAGTTTATTACCATTCCAGTAGGAATACACCATTCCAGTAGTAATAAGTAAACTGAACGACCCATTCTTCATTCCAACGGAATAACTGATTCCATTCTCCCTCCTATTCCTTCAATCCAAACGCACCATACTATTTTTTTATGGTGTCAGTTTTGTATACCAAATGAACACCAAATCTCTCCATTATCAAATCGAAACCATCTATAGAAGCCTCAATTTTGTCACCAAATTTCACTGCAATTTGTGTTTTTGGTATAAAGCTCACCCATGAAGTCGCTTCATGATTTCCTGCATTATGGTGATGAAACCATGTATTACCATTTGTTTTATTTTCAACAACAGCATCTGCCCCGGGAAGACCACTACAAACCAACCAAATTATCATCCCTA
Organism: Hedera helix; assembly: GCA_947179155.2. Taxonomy (NCBI): domain Eukaryota; kingdom Viridiplantae; phylum Streptophyta; class Magnoliopsida; order Apiales; family Araliaceae; genus Hedera; species Hedera helix. Next base: position 26,539,841 of record OX359282.1, on the reverse strand, counting down.
AGAATTTGTTTTCACTATTTTGTGGTACATCAAAACAAATTGTAGACCTCTTAAAAGAATATTTTGATTTTGGTCTCAAACAAGTCCCCTTTATTTGATGACCAAACCAATTTGGGAAATCTCCAGTTGGTAGGAAAATGTCAATTTGCCTCCTAAAACCAGAGTATACCTGTTACATAATTAAAATAAATAATTACATAAAAAAACTAACAAATTTTAACTTTGCTAGTGTAATTGGCTATTTTTAAAATTAATAATTTAAAATTTTAAAATTTCGAAGTATGAGATTCATAGCAAACTTTAAATACCTTGTTACGATTATAGTTTATTCCCCAAAAATAAAGAAAATGGGACGGAGCTAGTAATTAATTAAATAGAGAATTGATATTTTCACATAAGAAAATAATATATTCACATGATCTCTCTCACATAAATAGTGACTGATCCCACATTTATGTGCGAGACTCGTGCGAATATATCATTTTCTTTTTCATGTGAAAATATCAGTTTCCATAAATTATGACGGAAAAGAGAAACAGAGCGACAAACTAACCTGAAAGAACGTCTTTTTAAAAGTGATTGCCAGATTGGTACAGCCTTCCAACCGAATTTGTTGAATAGAACTGAGTTTGTCCAAGCCTTGAATCTCAACCAGTCTACTACAATTTGCAAGAAATAACAATCTCAGGTGCTTCAAATTTGATAGATTTGGTAGTCTTTCCATTGACGTACATCCCCTTGCATCTAGCTTCTCTAAATTTGGAGGAAGATTTGTAAGTGACTGAAGACTTTGGCAATATTGCAAATTAAGCCATTTTAGATTGGACAGTTGACTAAGGCTGCATGGCAAGGTACTAAAAAGGTTTGCAGATAAACACAAAAATTCTAGTGATGATAAACTCCCGATATTATCTAAGAGATCTCCATCAAAAGGATAGTTGTCACTTATATTGCACTTTCCCAAATCCAACTTTCTTAATGGTAACTTGCAAATGTTACTTGGAATATTTCCAAGATTCACACAATAAAATAAATTCAACTCAAACAATTTACTCAGACGTCCGATTGAATTTGGTAATTTTGTAATCGCTGTGTTGCCTGCCCTAAGCACCCTTAAGGATTCAATGTTCCCCAATTCCTCAGGTAATCCTTTTAGACTATAGCAACCATTAAGACAGAGACTTTCCAATACCCTCAAGTTGCATAAGCTATTTGAAAGAGTTCTAAGTCCACAATTTGCCAAATCCAAGTTAACCAACCTACTAAGCCTCCCAATTGAATCTGGTATCATACAAATTCCAGAGTGAGATGCCACAAGCTCCCTTAAGCTTTCAATATTCCCAAGTTCCTCAGGTAATTCTTCCACATTTGAGCACAAATACACAGACAGACTTTTTAGTGCTTTCAGATTGCATATGTTGTTTGGAATACGTCTCAGTATTTCGCAGTCGCTCAAATTTAAGCAAGCCAGCCTACTCAAATGTCCAATCGATGGGTGAATCTCAGCCAAACGTACACAACCACCAAGAAGTAATTTCTCGAGGTTTGGTACTCCTGTAAAGTTTGGAGTTGTCGTCAGGAATTCACAACAACTGAGATCTATGATCTTCAATTGTTCTAGAAACTGTAGAAATAAATACAACCTGAATCAATAAAGTAAAATACGTACAACTTATATGTATTTTAAAATTTTAAGATAAATAATGAAGTTATAAGTAATGTCATACCAAGATACCATGCCATAATATTTTAATTTTGCTGCACTGTAAGTCAAGGACAACTAGTTTTTTCAGATGAAAATTAGATGGTAAACACCGTAAACGACATCCCTTCCAAGAGAGCCACCTTAACTCTTCAAATATGTGTTGAAAGTTTCCAGTGTGCTGTAAATGATTGATGTCAAGCAATATTAATTTATGCATCCTTTCAAATGTTTTGGTATTTAATGTTACTCTTTGTAGCTCCCCTTTGTACAGGATGATACCTTCAATTGCTTCTGTTCCCTAAAATAAAATATAAAAAAAAAAAAAAATTGATCAACAAATGAACCCAATAATTTTTATCTAAAACCTTACTGAAATGATACAAAGTTTAATATATTTAGTTACCTTTTGTTTTTGCAGCACGTTGGATATATCTTCACTAGACCACAATCGACTGCGCTTTCCAGGCTGATTTGGGGACTCTTTATTGACAATTTCTCTTCCCATATCCCGAAGAAGATCATGCATTCTCAACTCGTTTTTATCATAAATTGATAATAAACATCTTTCTATTAAAATGATAATTTCATTCTCTGAGTTGAAACCAAAAGAATTTAATATACCAACTGTCGTTTCTTTATCCTTTCCGATAAAAAAACATGCAATATCAAGGAAAACATCCTTTAGGTTACCATCACCTAATGCATGATAGCTTATTATGAGTTTTTTCTGAATCTCATATCGAGGAATTTGCTGCAATTTATTAAGGGAACTTCTCCATTCTATCATCGTTCTTTTAAACAAGTATGATCCTAGAACCTCAAGAGCTAATGGAAGCCCTCCAGCTTGGCGTACAGTGTCTTTTGATATTTTCATATAATCCTCTGATGGTACAGGTTTTTTAAAGGCATGTCGACTAAAAAGCTCCAAAGACTCATCATCGTCTAGTTCCTCTACATTATGTCTCTCTTCTACTTCAATTTGATCTAATACACCTGCATCCCTTGTTGTTATGATAATTCTACTTCCTAAAGCAAATTGGTTCCATTGTCCGGCTAGTTGATCTGATTGACGTAAATGGTCCAAATCATCAAGAACAATGAGAACTTTTTTCGAACGAAGCCTTTTTTTAGTAAACTGATTCCTTTATCAACATTTTCAACCTTGTTCTTTACTTTTAAAATGTCAAAAAGAAGTTGTTTTTGTAACCGAAGTATACCATTACGTTCTTCTGAAACTTCTCTAACATTTGCAAGAAAGCAACTACCTTCAAAGTAACGAAAGTTCTCATTAAAGAGAGCTTTGGCAATGGTTGTTTTACCGATTCCACCCATACCATATATCCCAATCCTACGGATATCATTGGTACCAATGCTCAACAATGGTGTTATGTATTCCACACGAGATTCTATTCCGACTGGTTGCTTGGCAACATTCAAACATACAAGGTTTACTTCAAGTAGGACCTTCTGTACAATTATCTGGATCAATTTTGCTTCATGCCTGCCAATTATTATTGAAACAGGACATGATAAGTTGAAGCAAAATGGTTGCATCACAACATATAGTGAATTTATTTATATAATATGCTAGTTTAATATAAAATACCTGTATTTTAATCGGTCAAAAACAGGAAAATAAGTTGTTTATAAATTAAATTAAGGAGCTTCCAACACTAACTAAATATAGGTGCCTAAACTTTTCATTATACAATGTGACTACTTGTTTTGTAAGTTTGACTTTGGTAAGTTAGCTTTGACACTGTAAAGATTTACCCTCTAATAGATTAATTTGTTAGCTCCCAATCTATGAAATTACCGAAAAATGAGAGGGAGAGCAGATTAAGCATATGCTTTCACATAATAAAGTTACAGAATCCACGAACATGAAGTGTGGAAAGCTGAAAGTTAACACTCCCTCCGTTCCAAATTATAAGATAATTATTGATTATTGAAAGTCAAAATAAGAAATTTTCAAACATAAAATTGAAATAATTCATTAAAAATTGTAACGCAATAAATCTTACAATGAGTAATACTTTTTAGATAGTTACAATATTCATCCTTAATTGTACCGACTCTAATTAAAAGAAATCATGTCTATTTTGAATTTGAAAATATCTAAAGTTGACTTCAAAAAATCAATAAGAGTATAAATTACAACAGCAAACTAGAACCAACTGTCCATAAAAAAAAATAAAAAAAACTGTATCAAAAAATAATGAATTTAAGTAAAATCCTTAGATTATCTAATCAAATTAAGTTTACAAAGGTAAACGTAGTAAGGGCTACAATTCTTACCATGTGTTGCAGAGCTTGTTAGTTATAAAGGTTGTGATGGGTTTCCAACAAAGATTGTGTTCATGATAAAAAGTATTAAGAATATTTGATTAAAGTAATAAATTAGTTCAAGTAATCTTATCCACCTATCGTCAGAGGTGTAGGCACCATTGGCCATAATAAACAAATTGCTCAGTACAAAAACAAACAAGGGGAAGTCGAAGTAGCTTACCCATTTGCATCATTTTCCAGATCATATCCTGATAGAGTTGCAGCTTCAGTTAGCGCATCTTCCCATTTCTCCACCTTTTCCATGTTAGTCGTCCCAAATCTCTTTTTATGACTCTCAAAAGCTTTCGCAAAACTATTAGTCTTACAACGTACAACCGATGGACGAACGTTATAAAATACAGGAAGAACTAATTGTCCCATTGTTCGCTTGCATTCAAGGATCTTCACTAGCTCATCCAGGCACCATCTCGAAGAAGCATAGTTTTCCGAGAAAACAACAATAGAAACCTTTGATTCTTGGATTGCTTTTAGCAGTTGGGGCGAAATTTCTTCTCCTCTTGGTAGTTCAGCATCATCCATAAAGGTTCGGATTCCTTTACCGTCTAAAGCCGAGTATAGATGACCAGTAAAGTTCTTACGTGTATCTTCACCTCTGAAGCTCAAGAAGACGTTCCATCGAGGAGTTGAGGATGAAGCATAATAAGAGGAACCAATTTGGTTACTTGTAGAAGCCATTGACATAAGGAAAAAAAAGTGATTAGAAGGGAATCAAGAATAAACAGGGGGAAATAAAAAAAAACTTTATGTTACTAGCTAGTAACATGAGATCATTACAATATATAGAACAGAATAATAACGAGTGGAAAAATGGCATTAGATTTAGAACAAAGACTCGTGAGTTTATCGAGGGATCGAAATTTCTCTTAAAAGTTTGAGAAATTGTGCCGCTTAATTTTCTTATGAAACTTCACGCAAGTCAACACACTCTTAGTTTGTCACCATGGGTCCCTCGTGGGTGCAATAATTTAAAGCTTTTACTCCATGGTGCTGTGTCCTTTTATAACGTGCCCTTGCTGTTTAATTTTCTTAGAAAGTTTGAGGAAACCTCCCACAAGTCATCACACTAAGAGTTGGTCCTTATGTTGTCCCTGATGGGTGCAATAATTTAAAGCTTTTACTCCATGGTTCCGGGTGATGATGACAAATGCATATCAATTATTCTACTATTATCCTTTGTTTTACCGTGTTCTCACCGACGTAATATAAAAAAAAAATTATTGACTTTGATGGTAAAATTAATTATTTTTAAAATTAATATTAATATATATATATATATATATATATATATATATATATATATATATATATATATATATATGAAGGCGGAAGCACGTATGAAGGCGGAAGCTAACCAACTATTAAGGCGGAATAATCAGAATATAAGAATAAGTATGAAAATGAATTATGCAGAGGGATAACTGAGAAAGGGACTTCACAGTTGAATATAATTAAGAAAATAAATAGTTAACTGAAAAATTAATTGAATTAACTTAAAATCATATGATTGCACTTCCAAACTTGGAAGATTGTTTTTCTTGAATTTAAATGTTTACTGATTAACTATGAATACAAAAGAAGACTTGAGAGAATTCTAATGTAAGGAAGTATATGACTTGCAATGGACTAAGTCATCTGCTTCTTTTTATAGGACTGGGTGTTAACTGTAGCTCCATGCGGTGAAAAACTGTAGATAAATAGTGCTTGTAGGAATGATTGCACTTTTGACTAGAATCTTGCTTTTTACTATGGATGAATAGTAAAAGTTGTCGAAATGATTACATCTTTTGATTGCTTTTCCACCGAAAGTTGATTTGACTGGGTCCCTTTTTATGCGAAGGGGTCTTGAGCATCTTGGAGGGATTTACTTTCACATGGGTCTGTGTTTACTGATCCTTTTAAGGAACTGGGAGTCTTTTCTGATTTAACCGTTTCTTCATAAAGCTCACCAACGCTTTTATTAATTGCTTGGGTTAGCAATTTTAACTCTTCACTTGAATAATTTTGAATTTTAGATAGATTAATAGAACTCGAAGCGCTTAATTCTTTAATTCCTTTAAGTTTCTGTCGAGGAGTGACTGAAAATTCTTTTTGAACTTGACTAATAATCATATTGATATCAAATTTGTCCCACCATTTAACAAAGAAAATGCGGGTAACCATTTAAATTTGACTATGTTCTGTAACTGTGGCAAATGAGGCACTAGCTGACTAAAAGGTTGACTCAATGACTAGAGTTTTAAGGTTATACTGTCATTTGAGAATCCAAGGGATTTTATATTTACTGGAAAATTGAAGCAGTAGTGGGATACCTTCAAACTTAGGGTTATATTTTGTTTTACTATAACGTGTGACTTGTTGCTGAAGTGAATTAGGGAAAACAGACAAAACGGGTCCATATCTAGACCACCAGACGTTAAACCAAAATGGGATTTTACTTTTGAATTTGTGGTCAAATTGTAAAAACCGCGAATGACTGAAATTAGGGTTTTGGTATAGGAAAATCTTATGTCAGACTTCCATGTAATCATAAAAACTAAAATATAAATCTTAGTTGACTAAAGGTTGGAGATCAGAAGGGTGAGAGCCCTAGTCTGTCATGGATAAAATTTGCTTAATGTAGAAAGAATGATAAAAGACTTTGGTGTTATCATTCTTTTGGTAAATAGGTTTAATACACTACAAGAAAACATGCAAACTCTGACAGAATATTCCGTCGTATATAAGGATATTCCGTCGAACTTAGATTATTACCGACGAAAAATTCAGTAGTCAATTCGGACGGAAATAATCGTGTCGGGATTAATTTCGTCGAGAATTCGGTCGAAAAAAACTTATTTTCGACGGATTATTTTTCGTCGTTACTTCCGTTGGCATTAAATTAATTACGACGGAATATATTTCTTCGAGATTTACAATTCCGTCGGTCTTCCCCTTTCATCTGCGACGAAAACTTCTGTCGAAATAGTTTGAGTCCGTCGAAATAATACTATTAATACCGACGCAATTTTTGTCGAAGTTAAAATGTTCCATCGAAAATGATGTTTTTTAATATCTACGCAGATATTCATTTAATGCCTAAATTCCGATGAAATTTCCGTCGAAACTATATAATTCCGTCGGAAATAATAAATTTTTTTTAAATGTGCTTTTTGCTTTTTCAGTGCCAAGTTTTAAAACCACATTTTTGTACCTGCAAACTTGCTTTATCCCAACAACACAACAACAATCCATTCTTTATGTTCACACACATCATATAAATATAAACGACGACACATTATAAAATAAATTATTGTTTAAAAGTACAATACTTTACAAACTCAACAAAATTACGATGAATTAGAATCAATTAAGCTAAATTATAATCTATACAACTAAATGAAACTAGTTCTACCAGCTGTCTACAACGAATCGTTGCTTGGGGATCGACGGTTCTGCTGTGGTGTATGAAAATCATCGTCGTCACCCCCCCGCTCGCGATCGACATCACCAGCATGCTCGGAATTGCCATCATGTTAATACAATTGCAAATATCAGTCATTAGTCCGTACTTGAGATAAAAATTCACAGTTAAATAATTATTACAGAATATACAACTTAAATTGAATAAAATACCTGTGCAATTAGGCGCTGAGTCTGCATCGGGCCAAAAGCCTCCAACAACAAGGTAGTCACCATCCGAATCACCTCGTCTCGTATCGCGGCGAACTGCTCCGGAGATATGACCGTACTCTCGACACTGGCCCCTGATGCAACGTCCTGAGCAAGCTGGTGAAGATGAGCACTGGTAGGTAGGCTCTGCTTACGGAATATCAGATTCGTACGAAACGTCTCCGACACCGCCGCCATAACCCGCTGGAACAACGCGTCGTCCAAGCCAGCGCCCGTATGAGATTGTCCAACATGTCCTCTCGAACGCTGGCTAGACGAACCTGCAAAATTAAATATAACATTAAAAAAATATTGAATATCAATATAAATTTTGAATTAACGAGTAACATACTACAATAAATACCTCCGGTCAATGTATATGTCGGTACCCTCGGCAGCCCCAACACTCAATATCTACTCGTAGTGCTACTAGGGGGATCTTGAGACGCGACCCAAAGAGCCATCTCCTCATCCCTAGATAAGCTAATATCGGACTGAGTGATGGTAGAATCTCCCCTAGCAGCCTGCAACTCAGCTACACGCTTGTCCCGAAGGCTCTGAAATCGGTCCTACAGTTTATTATGTATATGGTAATTTATTGACTCATTTTATTAAGTACATGATACTAATTATTACATAACTTTATAAAAACTCTTACCCGTATAGCTGCAGCTGCCTGTGACATAGTAAATTCATTTGGCGTGTGGGCTCTATCCCAGAACTCGATCATGGTGGGAGGTCGTCCCAACTCACCGCTCATGATCTAACAAATAAAATTTTAATTTATCCTTTATTTAGTACATATTTTTATGAGAATATTAAAGTAAACTAAATATATACATACCGATTTCACTTCTTCAAATGACCGTGAACCCGTAGTGTGTACTACTCGGAGCTGGCTACGATTTTTCTTCATTTGTTCTAATTTTTTTTTTTTGAAGTCCTCAGGAGTACACATGACCTCTCATGCTGTATCTGAGACAATATTGGGCTGATGGTCTTTGTGACGACCCCAAATCCGGGTTCCATAACCTCGAGTTTGGTTCTCACTATTCAACACATTACTAACAATTAAATACATACATTGCATTTAAATATCGCGGAATAATACATATTGGTTCCCTTACAAAAAGGTTACAATACCAGGGTCTATTAACCTTAACATAAACAGTTCCTATCATAAGGAATTACAAAAGGTTTAACAACAGTAAACACAAATTTAAGCATCTAATTAGCATGCATAGACTACTTAAGCTCTGGCCTTTCCTTTTCCCTTATCCTTCTTTGAGCAATCAGGATTATCTGAAAAATGGTTCATGATATAGCAAGAATGAGCAACTAGTTTGCTCAGCAAGTTTAGAACAATCATAAAGATTTAATATATCATGAATGAATGAGAAATATCATCAATGATTCAACAATAGATATAACAATTGTGAATGAAACAGGATTCAAATTTTAATAAACAGAATATTTGAATCTTAAAATGCTGAGTGGTCACTAAGGACCCTGAACTAACTAGGGTATAATAGAGTTTCCTCTGACCCTTTGAGTTGTTTGGTTTTCAAGGGGATCAGCCTATTCAACCCGCTGTATATGCATTACATTTAGTCACTGGCGCCCAAAGTCGGTTTCCCGACACAAAATCCCCTAATTTAGGGTTGTTCAATTCTCAGACTTAATATAAGAAATCCGCACCCAACAATGGTTTGGATAAGCTTTTAAAAGTATTCAAGTTATTGAATTTAGAAACGCAATGTCTAGCTGAACTATTAGCTTCAGACATTTTTAATACAGTTCATGAATCAAGAACTAACAAGCTTCAAATGCACTAAGTGCGATTGTATAAACAATATGGATGTGGAATAATTTTAAATAATTAAACCACTTCAAGCTTTAACAATAAATACAAGTATGGAAACTTGTTCAACGATAATAATTGAGTAGGGTTAGAGAACTTGCCTGTTTGCTCAGCTACAATAATTGTCTAGCTTTAACTAACTTGCTTTGAAAGACCTAACATTAATAAAGTCGGTCTAATAATTAGTACGACGTATTTGCATAATTATACGCTTAATAACGAACTTATTTACCACATAAGTACTAACACATAAATTACATTAGTTAAAACAATATTATTAACCTTATAGACACTTAATCATTTTAGGTTAATAATTTAATAAGTTAGAAAATATTTTTCTTAAGTGTTGGACACTTATTAAACCCTTAAACAACTTATTATAATTGTTTAATTAAATTATAATTAAATTTAATTTATTTTATTAACTCAATCTCTATTTAATTACTATTTAATATTGATTAAATAGAAATTAATTAATTAACTCTAGTTATTATTTAAAATAAATAATAACTAATTGTACTTACTTATTATTTAATTATAATAAATAATTATTAACTTAGTTTTAACCTTCTTTAATTTAATGTTAATCAACCAATAATTAACTAAGTAATTAACCTTACTTATTATTTAATTAAGGAAATTAAATAATAGTTTACTAATCTTAATCCTCTTTAATTATTATTTAATGTCAATTAAATAATAATTAATTATTTAATTAATTTTAATTATTATTTAAGGTTAAATAATAATCAAATCATTCTTATTTATTATTTAAATTAAATAATAAATTATTACTCTAATAACTTAATTTCCATTAATCGTTATTTAATGCTAATTAAATAATAATTAATTACTTAATTATCCTTATTTATTATTTAATAATTTTTAAATAATAAATAATTAATTTATAAATTTTATCTCTCTTTAAGTATTATTTAATAGGCATTTAATAATAATTGCTAATTTATCATCTTTATTTATTATTAACATTTAAAATAATAAATAAATAATAAATTTATTTAACTTAACCATGGTTTAGCTAACTAGATTAATATTTAAAGTATTTAAATATTAAACTTAATGAAAAATATCCTTCCCAATATTATTTTTGTATTATTATTATTTTTGTTATAATTTTAAATTAATTTTTAAATATTTAAATTAATTAAAATTAACCCGAATGGCATTTTCGTAATTAAGTTGAAAAACCGGACCGATGGCAGTTTCGTAAATAATCAGAAAACTGATCGGAGGGCAAAATGGTAATTCTGCCAAGAAAAACACGGAGGGGCAGAATCGTAATTTCGCCGAAAATTTATTACCGCGCATGGCGCGCGTTTCAGTTTTTACGGGTCAAAACGACGCCGTTTTTGAAAAGCCGGAAACGGCTTCCGCGCGTACGCGCGGAGTGAATTTTCTACGGACGCCAAACGACGTCGTTTTGCTCCGCGTCCTCGGTGAACAGTACCTCGCGCATTGCGCGGCCAGTGTTAAAATTTTTTCTTCCAAACAGAATGTGAACAGTTCCGGCTATACACACTTTAATTAAAATTATACCTTCAATAAATCTTTAACTCTTCAATAAAAATCCAAAAAAATTACCAATCACCTTATATTAATTTATAACATGAAAAATTAATTTTTCATGATTTAATATCAATATTTTTTTATAAAAATTTTTACATCACATAAACTACCATAAATCATAACTTTTTGTATATAACTCCATTTTGAGTGATTCAAACTTTGTTTTTCTCATAATTTAATGTTCTATAATATTAGAACATCAAACCTAAGTTTTATAAAAATATTTTTGGACATAAATTCCAAAACTTGTTTACACACTATTAAATACACATTTTAGCATATAAAATATACCAAAATACAAACCAAGCATATTAAACTCAAGCATGACATAAATATTACCACTACACATTAATAATCATATTAACATGTTTATACTAACATGATGATTTATTTAATTTAAAAACAACACTTTATTTAAAATAACTATTACCTTAATTTAATGGTTATTCTTCTTTTTCTCCCAAAGTATGTTGTGAATCTTGAAGACATAAACTAGCTTAACACTCCTTCTCCTTCTCTTGCTCTCTCTCAAAATATTTTGCTCTCAAACTCTCTCTAGCTTGGAAAATGGAAGAAAAAGAAATGACCAATACAAGCTCCTAAATTGTAAGTATACTTACAATTTGGAGAGATATAAAATCTATATCTATGAAAATTGCCATCGTGAGATAACAATGATACTTACACAAGAAAGCTAGCCCATACTAAGTTGGTGAGGATTTTGTGGGAAAAGACTTTCCCAAAAATCAAAACAAGCAACCTTTAATTAAATAAATAAATAAAAGAAAATAAAAGAAATCATTTTCTCTCTCCTCATTCACATGATGCTCGGCTGATGGCTTCCAAAAAGTCCCAAATTAAATGTCACTTTTTACTTTTTAAACAATTAATAGTTAATTTAAGTATTTTCCAAGTGGGCCAATCATTGGGCTTTAATTTAAAATACCAATTGGGCTTCTATTAAATTGTTTGGGCTACTAAATTGTCAAATTTTATTATTCCCCACTTGGGCTACTAATTGACCCATGTTGGGCTAATTTAATAATTTATACATTAATTATTCAATCCATGATTAAATAAATAATTAAATGGAATAAATAATTAAATATTCTAACCCATTAGTATTAAATTACTAAATGGACTAATAAATATTATTATTAATATTTCACATTACTTACATTAATTAATAATCATATTAATTAATTTATTATATTTAATTCACTCATTATATTCAATTTAATTGAATATTTAATTAATAGGAAACTTATCAATTATTTTGATATTAAAACTTTAGGGTTTGTTCACTAATTTAATAACATATTAGTGACCCCCTTTAATTAATTTTAGTAATTAATTACATAATTATTTAATCACATAATTAATCAATCACATAAAAGGATTTAAATAATCTCGTAAAACTATCTCGTTGCAAATTAAATTAATATTTTAAATTAATAAAAATGTGGAAATTCTAGGACATTACATTCTCCCCTCCTTATAAAAATTCCGTCCTCGGAATTGTAAAAATAAGGTTACTCAAATAAAAACGGGTAATTTGTCCTCATTTCCTCCTCTAATTCCCACGTAGCTTCTTCAATGGCGTGATTCCTCCAAAGTACTTTGACAGAATGAATTATCTTATTTCTCAGTTTCTGTTCCTTCCTATCGAGTATCTGAACAGGAACTTCTTCATATGATAAATCCTTCCCGACTTGAATTGGTTCATAGGATATAACGTGCTTGTAGTCTGGTTTGTATGGCCGCAACACTGACACGTGAAACACATTGTGAATATGTTCCAATTCAGGAGGTAAAGCTACCTCGTATGCTACTTCACCCACTCTCCTCCATATTTCGAATGGTCCTATGAACCTTGGACTCAATTTTTCCTTCTTTCCAAACCTGATCTTCCCTTTCCAGGGAGATACCTTAATGAACACAAAACTCCCCACTTCGAAGTCTCGTTTCTGTCAATGTAAATCGGCGTATTTCTTTTGACGGTCTTGAGCTGCTACTAGCCGAGCTCTTATTACCTTGATAATTTCTACCGTCTGTTGAACCAATTCTGGCCCCAACAGTCGGCGTTCTCCTACCTCATCCCAACATAGAGGTGTTCTGCATTTTCTGCCATATAACGCTTCGTAAGGCGGCATGCCTATGCTCGCATGATAACTATTGTTGTATGCAAACTCAACTAGTGGTAGATGGATTTCCCAACTGCCCTTGAAATCCATCACGCAGGCCCTGAGCATATCTTCCAATGTCTGAATTGTTCTCTCACTTTGCCCATCGGTCTGCGGATGATACGCTGTACTCATTCTCAACTGTGTCCCCAATCTCTCCTGAAGACTTCTCCAAAATTTTGACGTGAAGCGCGGATCTCTGTCTGACACAATCGATACCGGCACCCCATGTCTTGAAACTATCTCTTTGATGTACAGTTTGGACAACTGATCCAAACTGAACCTAATCTTGATCGGCAAAAAGTGCGCTGACTTTGTTAGCCGATCCACAATCACCCAAATTGCGTCATATCCCTTCTGTGTTGCTGGAAGTCCTACCACAAAATCCATTGTGATATGCTCCCATTTCCACTCAGGAATTTCTAACGGCTGTAACAATCCACTTGGTCTCTGATGTTCGGCCTTTACCCTTTGACAAGTTAGGCATCGGCTGACACATTCTGCAACCTCCCTCTTTAAATTCGGCCACCAAAAATGCTGACGTAGATCTTGATACATCTTCGTACTCCCCGGATGTATCGAGTATCTCGTACTGTGGGCCTCTTGCAAAATTTCCTCTCGTAATTCAGGCACTAGCGGGACCCAAACACGATTTTCAAATCTCAGCAATCCCATGCTATCAATTTTAAACTTGACCTCTTCTCCATCGGTCATCCTCTTCCGGATTCTGTCACATTCCTCATCTTTGTCTTGAGCCTCTTTCACCCTATCTAACAGGGTTGGGCTCACCTCGACTTCTATTGACTCGTTTGGACTTCTCACTTCCAACTCCATTCGAGCCATTTCTTGAACCAATTGTTCTTGATCTGTCAATATGAACAATTTCTCCCTGCTCTTTCTACTCAGAGCATCCGCTACTACGTTGGCCTTGCCGGGATGATATAGAATTTCACAATCATAATCTTTGATCAATTCCAACCATCTCCGTTGCCTCATATTCAACTCCTTCTGTGTGAAGATATACTTTAGACTCTTATGGTCTGTGAATATCTCACATTTCTCTCCATACAAATAATGCCTCCAAATTTTAAGGGCAAACACTACCGCTGCCAATTCCAAGTCGTGGGTAGGATATCCCTTCTCATAATCTTTTAATTGTCTGGACGCATACGCAACGACTTTGCCGTTTTGCATAAGCACACAGCCAAGCCCCTTGTGCGATGCATCACTGTAGACCGTAAAACCTCCTGTATCGTCTGGTAAGGTCAATACAGGTGCTTCACTAAGTCTTTTCTTTAACTCCTGAAAACTTTCCTCACACTTCTCCGTCCACACGTATTTTACCGTCTTTCTTGTTAAGTTGGTCAACGGTGTTGCTATCTTTGAGAAGTCTTGAATGAATCTCCGATAGTAACCTGCTAACCCTAAGAAACTTCTTACTTCTGTCGGCGTCCTTGGTTGTTCCCAATTCATTACCGATTCAACCTTTGCCGGATCAACCGAAACTCCCTCCTTGTCAATAACATGACCTAAAAATTGAACTCTCTCCAACCAGAATTCACACTTTGAAAACTTAGCGTACAACCGCTCCTTCCGTAAAATCTCCAACACCAATCTTAGGTGTTCAGCATGCTCTTCCTCCGTTTTGGAATACACCAAAATATCGTCAATGAACACGACTACAAATTTATCCAAGTATTGCTTGAATATTCTGTTCATCATGTCCATAAATGCGGCTGGCGCATTCGTTAGTCCAAACGACATCACCAGAAACTCATAATGCCCATATCGAGTTCTGAATGCCGTCTTGGGTATATCCTCCTTCCTGACTTTCAACTGATGATAACCAGTCCTTAAGTCAATCTTTGAAAAGTACTTCGCCCCTTTCAATTGATCGAAAAGATCGTCAATTCGTGGTAACGGGTACTTGTTCTTAATTGTCACCTTATTCAGCTCTCTATAATCCATACACAATCTCATCGATCCATCCTTCTTCTTTACAAACAGCACCGGTGCTCCCCATGGAGAAACACTTGGCTGAATGTACTTATTATCTAACAACTCCTGCAATTGCACCATCAATTCCTTCAGTTCTACCGGAGCCATCCTATATGGTGCTTTCGATATCGGTGCCGTCCCCGGTACTAAATCAATCACAAATTCTATCTCCCTCTCCGGCGGTAAACCCGGTAGTACATCTGGAAAAACATCCATAAATTCCTTGACTACTGGTATTTGCTCCATCCCGGGACTCACCACTTGTGTGTCAACCACATGAGCCAAATACCCTACACAACCTTTCTTCAATAATTTCTTGGCTTGCATCATCGTCAGACAAGAAGACTGTCTTGACGACTTGCTGCCATAAAATACAACCTTAGACTTATTTGGTGTCTTAAGGTGTATGCACTTCTTCTGACAATCAATTATCGCCCCGTGGTTAAACAACCAATCCATCCCAAGTATTACATCAAATTCCCCCAGACGTATTGGAATTAGATTCACATTTAATTTCTGACCCCTGATTTCAGCACAACAATTTCTATGTATGTACTCTACCGGAATCACCTCTTTATTAGCAACTTCTATGTTCATTGAGTTTTCTAGTTTGTCCCTAGGCAACTCTAATCGTCTAGCGAAATCATCAGACACAAATGAACAGGTAGCACCCGAATCAAACAATACATATGCATTTATATTATTGATCGGAATAATACCTGACACCACGTCTTTTGACCCCACGGCATCTTGCACCGTCATATTGAATGTCCGGGCTGTTGGCTTGTTCTGTGGTACCGGTCCCCCGATAGCCAATTTGTTGTTATTGCCCTTGTAGCCGCTACCCCCGTCATTCTTCTTCTTAGGGCAATCCTTTATCAGGTGGTCAGATGCTCCGCAAGAAAAGCATCTCACTTTCTTTGGGAGGGGACAATTTGGAGAAATATGTCCCACCTGACCACAATTGTAGCATGTATTCTTCCCTTTCCTGCACTCCCCGAAGTGGTTCTTCCCACATATATTACATGCTGGCTTTTTCTGAACACTTCCTTGTTGATTCCCCGAGCTCTTGTCGTTACTGCTGTTGTCCCATTTGCGCTTGTTGTTGTTATTGTTGTTATTATTCCCCCCACTGTTACTGTTCTTGCTTCCCCCTTCATTTTTCTTTTTGTTTCTCTCCTGGTTGTACTTGGTTAATGCGTCGCTTCCTCCTTCAGCAATGATTGACTTCTCCAACAAAGTTGCGAATGAGTCAATCTGCAGTACCGCTACCTTGTTGAATATCCAAGGTCTCAATCCATTTTCGAATCTTCTGGCCTTGCGTTCCTCCGTATCCACTTGATGTGGAGCGAACCTGGCCAGCTCATTAAATCTTGCCGCGTACTCAGGTACCGACATGTTTTCCTGCTTCAGTTCTAGAAATTTCACTTCCATCCTACTTTTCATACTCTTCGGGAAATAATTCTCATCGAATATTTCCTTAAATCTTGTCCATGACACCACCCCCTCGTCAGCCCTATTCTGATTGGCTTCCCACCAGAAATTGGCCTCTCCCTTCATCATATAGGTAGCAAAGATTGTCTTTTGCTCCTCAGCTACCCTCGCGATAACGAACGCTTTCTCTATTTCCTTTATCCATGACTGGGCCTCTATCGGATCCGACGTTCCCCTAAACTCTGGCGGTCCCACCGCCTTAAAATCTTTGAAATTTGCCAACTGAGTTGGTGGTGGTGGTGGTGGATTTGCTACAACAGGGTGTCTGTGTTGCATTGCCTCAGCTAGCATGTCGACGAAGTTTTGCATAGGGTCTACGTTGTGTCCCCCCTCGTCATTGTTAACTGACTCTTCTACCCCCTGGTTCCTTGGTGGTTGTCTACGTGGCGGCATTTTCTGTTATAAACAAAAATTTACATTATTATACTGGTTTCATCTTTTTCATTTCATTATTTTGTATCTTAGACAATGTTTAGCTAAAATACAAGTAATTATTTCAACACGCATATAAACATAAATTCAACTGCATTTATACTCATATGCTAAAACAGGAGTGCGTAGCACTTTACATCAAAAGCATACTGCTATAAATGCTTCTATCCCAGAGAAGCTACAAAAAATGGGATCTGACATATCCTACAACTTCCTAGAGTTGGGATTTAGTGACATATTAACCCTCTAATAAAACAAAAGTTGGGTTCTACTGCATCTATTTACATACGAAATTAGAAAACAACTACTACTACTACTGAATGCGCATCCCCCTACGGATCGCGTCGTCATACTCCTCATCCCCGATGGCCATCACCACGCTCCTGCTGATGGTGTGCATAGACTGGCCCTCCTCAGCTGGGTAGTAGTGCACCCTGCTCTGAAGCCTACCATATGAAGATCGGTAGACGTAGCTAAGTCTATCCGTCCTCACCCGCTTCTCGCGGACCTCCTCCTCTAGCTCCATCATCTGACCATGAGCGGCATCCCGCTGTGTCTCCATCTCAATACGGTCCTGTATCGCCTCCTGCCAGTGTGCACGGATGGCGGCCTTCTCTGCCTGAACCTGCTGAACCTTCAGCTCAGCCTCGGCTAACCTAGTCTCAGCTACTGCTAACTTAGCCTGCAGCTCCACATCCTGATCTACCAGCTGATGTGTCAGCACTGCAAAGTGCTCCACCGAATCCTCGTACTCCTGTATCTGATCCTCCAGTCCTACGATCCTCTCCTTCAGCTCTGTGTTCTCGCCAGAGAACTGATGAGCCGCATCCCTATACTGATCCTCCATGTGCTGGTGGGTCAGGTTCTGCTCCTCTAGATGCTGGACCCTTGCCTCCAGCTCCTCGTTCCTAGTGGTCAGTCCCTCTATGATGTCAGCGGCAGTAGTGCCCATGCCATCAGCTGACTCCTTCTCCTCAGACTCCTCTGACTCTGCCTCATCCTCATTGTAAGGCCTCATGACTCCGCCCCAGACGGGCTCCACACGATCCCCCTCCTCAGGATCTGACTCTGGCTCCTCTACAGGTGCAGCCACCAGCGGCTGTGCAGTATCCATATGGATATCAATATAGTCCTCCTCAGCAGTGCGACTCGACTGTCCGATCTCTGCCATCCTATATCATAAAACAATAACACACGTTAGTACAGCAATAAAATATATTCATTGATGAAATGAAATGATATTTTATCATGTACATCTCGGCTCGATGGATTTTCTCAATCCATCTCCAAAAATACACAACATGATGAATCTCCCCGATTCATCTTCTAACGCACTCGATATGAGTTTAATACTAAGGTTATAACTTAGGTTTCGCAAATCCTAACGTTTCTAACCTACAGCTCTGATACCAACCTGTGACGACCCCAAATCCGGGTTCCATAACCTCGAGTTTGGTTCTCACTATTCAACACATTACTAACAATTAAATACATACATTGCATTTAAATATCGCGGAATAATACATATTGGTTCCCTTACAAAAAGGTTACAATACCAGGGTCTATTAACCTTAACATAAACAGTTCCTATCATAAGGAATTACAAAAGGTTTAACAACAGTAAACACAAATTTAAGCATCTAATTAGCATGCATAGACTACTTAAGCTCTGGCCTTTCCTTTTCCCTTATCCTTCTTTGAGCAATCAGGATTATCTGAAAAATGGTTCATGATATAGCAAGAATGAGCAACTAGTTTGCTCAGCAAGTTTAGAACAATCATAAAGATTTAATATATCATGAATGAATGAGAAATATCATCAATGATTCAACAATAGATATAACAATTGTGAATGAAACAGGATTCAAATTTTAATAAACAGAATATTTGAATCTTAAAATGCTGAGTGGTCACTAAGGACCCTGAACTAACTAGGGTATAATAGAGTTTCCTCTGACCCTTTGAGTTGTTTGGTTTTCAAGGGGATCAGCCTATTCAACCCGCTGTATATGCATTACATTTAGTCACTGGCGCCCAAAGTCGGTTTCCCGACACAAAATCCCCTAATTTAGGGTTGTTCAATTCTCAGACTTAATATAAGAAATCCGCACCCAACAATGGTTTGGATAAGCTTTTAAAAGTATTCAAGTTATTGAATTTAGAAACGCAATGTCTAGCTGAACTATTAGCTTCAGACATTTTTAATACAGTTCATGAATCAAGAACTAACAAGCTTCAAATGCACTAAGTGCGATTGTATAAACAATATGGATGTGGAATAATTTTAAATAATTAAACCACTTCAAGCTTTAACAATAAATACAAGTATGGAAACTTGTTCAACGATAATAATTGAGTAGGGTTAGAGAACTTGCCTGTTTGCTCAGCTACAATAATTGTCTAGCTTTAACTAACTTGCTTTGAAAGACCTAACATTAATAAAGTCGGTCTAATAATTAGTACGACGTATTTGCATAATTATACGCTTAATAACGAACTTATTTACCACATAAGTACTAACACATAAATTACATTAGTTAAAACAATATTATTAACCTTATAGACACTTAATCATTTTAGGTTAATAATTTAATAAGTTAGAAAATATTTTTCTTAAGTGTTGGACACTTATTAAACCCTTAAACAACTTATTATAATTGTTTAATTAAATTATAATTAAATTTAATTTATTTTATTAACTCAATCTCTATTTAATTACTATTTAATATTGATTAAATAGAAATTAATTAATTAACTCTAGTTATTATTTAAAATAAATAATAACTAATTGTACTTACTTATTATTTAATTATAATAAATAATTATTAACTTAGTTTTAACCTTCTTTAATTTAATGTTAATCAACCAATAATTAACTAAGTAATTAACCTTACTTATTATTTAATTAAGGAAATTAAATAATAGTTTACTAATCTTAATCCTCTTTAATTATTATTTAATGTCAATTAAATAATAATTAATTATTTAATTAATTTTAATTATTATTTAAGGTTAAATAATAATCAAATCATTCTTATTTATTATTTAAATTAAATAATAAATTATTACTCTAATAACTTAATTTCCATTAATCGTTATTTAATGCTAATTAAATAATAATTAATTACTTAATTATCCTTATTTATTATTTAATAATTTTTAAATAATAAATAATTAATTTATAAATTTTATCTCTCTTTAAGTATTATTTAATAGGCATTTAATAATAATTGCTAATTTATCATCTTTATTTATTATTAACATTTAAAATAATAAATAAATAATAAATTTATTTAACTTAACCATGGTTTAGCTAACTAGATTAATATTTAAAGTATTTAAATATTAAACTTAATGAAAAATATCCTTCCCAATATTATTTTTGTATTATTATTATTTTTGTTATAATTTTAAATTAATTTTTAAATATTTAAATTAATTAAAATTAACCCGAATGGCATTTTCGTAATTAAGTTGAAAAACCGGACCGATGGCAGTTTCGTAAATAATCAGAAAACTGATCGGAGGGCAAAATGGTAATTCTGCCAAGAAAAACACGGAGGGGCAGAATCGTAATTTCGCCGAAAATTTATTACCGCGCATGGCGCGCGTTTCAGTTTTTACGGGTCAAAACGACGCCGTTTTTGAAAAGCCGGAAACGGCTTCCGCGCGTACGCGCGGAGTGAATTTTCTACGGACGCCAAACGACGTCGTTTGGCTCCGCGTCCTCGGTGAACAGTACCTCGCGCATTGCGCGACCAGTGTTAAAAATTTTTCTTCCAAACAGAATGTGAACAGTTCCGGCTATACACACTTTAATTAAAATTATACCTTCAATAAATCTTTAACTCTTCAATAAAAATCCAAAAAAATTACCAATCACCTTATATTAATTTATAACATGAAAAATTAATTTTTCATGATTTAATATCAATATTTTTTTATAAAAATTTTTACATCACATAAACTACCATAAATCATAACTTTTTGTATATAACTCCATTTTGAGTGATTCAAACTTTGTTTTTCTCATAATTTAATGTTCTATAATATTAGAACATCAAACCTAAGTTTTATAAAAATATTTTTGGACATAAATTCCAAAACTTGTTTACACACTATTAAATACACATTTTAGCATATAAAATATACCAAAATACAAACCAAGCATATTAAACTCAAGCATGACATAAATATTACCACTACACATTAATAATCATATTAACATGTTTATACTAACATGATGATTTATTTAATTTAAAAACAACACTTTATTTAAAATAACTATTACCTTAATTTAATGGCTATTCTTCTTTTTCTCCCAAAGTATGTTGTGAATCTTGAAGACATAAACTAGCTTAGCACTCCTTCTCCTTCTCTTGCTCTCTCTCAAAATATTTTGCTCTCAAACTCTCTCTAGCTTAGAAAATGGAAGAAAAAGAAATGACCAATACAAGCTCCTAAATTGTAAGTATACTTACAATTTGGAGAGATATAAAATCTATATCTATGAAAATTGCCATCATGAGATAACAATGATACTTACACAAGAAAGCTAGCCCATACTAAGTTGGTGAGGATTTTGTGGGAAAAGACTTTCCCAAAAATCAAAACAAGCAACCTTTAATTAAATAAATAAATAAAAGAAAATAAAAGAAATCATTTTCTCTCTCCTCATTCACATGATGCTCGGCTGATGGCTTCCAAAAAGTCCCAAATTAAATGTCACTTTTTACTTTTTAAACAATTAATAGTTAATTTAAGTATTTTCCAAGTGGGCCAATCATTGGGCTTTAATTTAAAATACCAATTGGGCTTCTATTAAATTGTTTGGGCTACTAAATTGTCAAATTTTATTATTCCCCACTTGGGCTACTAATTGACCCATGTTGGGCTAATTTAATAATTTATACATTAATTATTCAATCCATGATTAAATAAATAATTAAATGGAATAAATAATTAAATATTCTAACCCATTAGTATTAAATTACTAAATGGACTAATAAATATTATTATTAATATTTCACATTATTTACATTAATTAATAATCATATTAATTAATTTATTATATTTAATTCACTCATTATATTCAATTTAATTGAATATTTAATTAATAGGAAACTTATCAATTATTTTGATATTAAAACTTTAGGGTTTGTTCACTAATTTAATAACATATTAGTGACCCCCTTTAATTAATTTTAGTAATTAATTACATAATTATTTAATCACATAATTAATCAATCACATAAAAGGATTTAAATAATCTCGTAAAACTATCTCGTTGCAAATTAAATTAATATTTTAAATTAATAAAAATGTGGAAATTCTAGGACATTACAGTCTTGAACAGTAGTCTCGGGCTGGTCTACAACTGCCCGCGCAGCCCTATGTCTCATCTCGTACAACCAGCCGGCGTAGTTATTCGTGACATGTGCAATAATAACACCGTCGTCGGCTGCCTGAGAGAAGCCCTCCTCATATCTAAAATAAATCTAAGAAAAAGAACTAACTTATCAGAAAAAGAAGGGAATGTGTAAGTAATATGTACGTATACAGTTTAAATTATTTAAAATAACTTACGTGAAATTCACGTAACACGGTATCCATGAAGGAGGCATCATGCTGCGCATACTGCGTAAATCGCATGCAGCCAATGGGGAGGTGTGTCAAACAGATGGCATGTAAAGTGGCCTTAGCCACAGGATCCATAATACTACAATACAAAACAAAGAACGCAAAGTTATAACATGTGTTTTACAAAATTAATTAATTCAATTTAACATAACGCTATTTTACACTTACTGCGCAGAGTCGACATCTAGGCAGACAATATGCGCAACGGCTGGCGGACGGCCAAATAACCCAAGGTTCGTCCCTCGGGGACGTCGGTGAGCAATATCTGTAAGTAAAATTGAATAATTAAAGTTAATAAATCAATTCATAAAACATTA
Source organism: Hedera helix (assembly GCA_947179155.2). NCBI lineage: Eukaryota > Viridiplantae > Streptophyta > Magnoliopsida > Apiales > Araliaceae > Hedera > Hedera helix. The sequence continues at coordinate 26,516,627 of OX359282.1, read as the reverse complement.
CCGTCAAATAGTAAGCAAAACAAATTAATATTTAAGAAAACCTACTACCTGACGATGATGACCCGTCCTGGGTACCGTCAAAGGATCCTGCACGACCACCACCGCGACCACCGCTACCAGTATGCCTAGCCATAAATATACTACTGAAATACAAAAATAATATGCAATTAATATGCAGTTAATTAATTTAATTACATAAAATATACTTCTTAAGTTTATATTTAATACGTCGTCAAACCCATCAGAATCAATTTCATAGTCATCCTCGGATTCTGGCACGACTTCTTCATTATCAGTTTCATCAAACTTCTTCCACTCATCTCCATCTGCGGGGTGAGACAACTGACCAGGCACAACGTCCCTTGTTTTATGCCAAGTCATATGCGCAGCAGTGTGGGTCGACATGAATAGACGCTGAAGTCTTGACGCAAGAGGAAAGCATCTTAAGATTTTTTTAGGCACACGCTTAGTTTTCCCCCCACGTTTAATTGTCTTGTAACGAGGCAGGTTGCAAATGTCACACTGCAGTTTATCTATGTCAGCCCCATAATATAACATGCAATCCTGCTCACAAGCATCAATCTTTGTATACCCCAAATTCAAACCATTTACCATCTTTTTCACTTCATAATAATTTGAGGGCAGAGTGTGACCCTTTGGTAAGAACTCGCTGATAAGCCTAAGCAACTCATTGAAACCTCTCTCACTGCAGCCATGCTCATTCTTGAAGTGTAAGAGCTTCGTCACTGCAGATAGCCTGGTGTGTTTTTCATTTCCATCGTACAATGGGACAGCAGATTCAGATAGCATATTGTAAAAGGCTGCTGTTGTGTCCTTTGGTTCTTGATGACCAGTGATTGACGACTGCTCATTTGCACCCCAATCAATATTGATAGGGCCATACACATTAACCAATATCTCCACGACATCATAATTATCATCGTATCGATCCCCGTGAATTGGTTGGCCTACACTGTTACTTATTTCGCTGAACTCAGTTGACTCTCTGTGATGAATCCATAGAGAATATCCATCTACAAACCTACACGAATACAAGTCATACTTAATGTTGTCGGCTTTCTTCCAAATCAGGTTTTTACATTTGAAACACGGGCATCTCATCTTTCCGTTCGAATTATCAGCATGTTCATTGGCAAAATTCAAAAATTTGGACACACCATCACGGTACTCAGGTAGTAATCCTCTACCATCAACCGGTATTCTACGGTACATCCAGCTCCAGTCGTCTGACATATTTAACTGAACAATATGATATATCATATTAACCAGGGTGCTTAGCGTATGTGTGTGTATTCATGATTCATGCATGACTTCAACTTCTAAGTATACGGGTCAGGCTTCTATCCCGTTCCTAGATGCGTCTCATCACTTGTGCCAACACCTTGAGCACGTTTTTTCTGTTTCAAAAAAAAATCGACAGCACCTCCCCATGGTCTCTAAGTACACGAAATAGACCACGTCAACGTAGGCTAAGTATACACTCAAAGAACATGTAGAGATATCAGCGAAAAGTCCCAAAAACAAATAAAACGTACTTAAATTGTTGGCACAAACCTAAATGAGAGACATAACATCTAACAACAGTCCCAAACAGGGGACTATTCGGTATTCACTCATAGTGAGTGAATGTCAAACGGGTTTCTAAGCTCCTAATCAAAGTACATGCACAAGTGATTAGAAGGAATTGAATTTATTAGACACTTTTTTTGCGTACAGCGCAATTGAATTTTTAAAATCCTAACCAAAATGCATGTACAACTGATTTGATTAAATTGAGAGTAATCGATATTCACCCGTTACGAGTGAATGTCAAACGAGTAACGTTAAATTAATTTTATTTTATTTTATTTTACTTAATTTACTTAATTTTAATTATATTTAATTTAATTATATTATATTAATTTTATTTTATTTTATTTTATTTTAATTATGATAAATTTAACTTAATTTAATTTAATTTAATTTAAGTATATTAAATTAATTTTATTATATTAAATTAATTTTATTATATTTTATTTTATTTTATTTTATTTTACTTAATTTTATTTAATTTATTTTTTTTTGAATTATATTTAACTTCACTTAATTTTATTTAATTTCACTTAATTTTATTTTATTTAATTATATTAAATTATATTAAATTAATTTTATTTGATTTGATTTTAAAGAATATAATTTTTTAAGTATATTTAATTTAACTTGATTAATTTAATTTAATTATATTTTATTTTGCTTAATTTATTTTAATTATATTTAATTTAACTTAATTTATTTTAATTATATTATATTACTTTTATTTTATTTGACTTAATTTAATTTATTTTAATTATATTTAATTTAAATTAAATTAATTTAATTTAATTATATTAATACTTATCAAATAGTTTCACTGGGTGAGTGTAAAGTGTGCACGTTAGAGCTCCGGAACACAATCTAGCGAATGCGCTAGTTGAGAAGAAATTGGAAAAATAAGTTTGTGAGTTGAAGCACGTCACAAAAGTCATTATATTGATAGTGTTCGGGAGAGATAAATTATAGAAAAATGATATTTTCTATGTTCGGTGACAAATTAGTGTTTAGAAATTATAACGTTTGGAATATAAGGATTTGAGCATATCATAGAGCTTTTAATTTATGGCAAGATGTCATTACAAATCCAGAAAAGTGTATTTTGAAAAAAGTATGAGAAATGAAAGAAAAAAGAACAAGGGAAATTTTGCAAGGAGTAATGCATGAAAAAGTTTGGAAAAGTGTTGCAAGTTTTGATTTTCTAGCTCAATTATGGAATGAGCTTCAATCTATTTGCAATAACTATAAAAATTCACTGTTACCTAAAGAGTCGTGGGTACGATATATGGAAGAAGATGAGATATCTCTCGAAGAAATTGATGAATTTGTTGAGGAAAAAGAATGTGAAAAAGATGTTTTTAAAGAAGTCTCGAAAGAAGAAGACGAAAAGATTTGTGTTGATGAAAGCGCGAACGTTGAAGATAAAAGCGGAGAAAATAAAAATAAGGATTTTGAAGAGAGTACTCAAGTTGATGCAAAAGAACAGAGAGATTGATGAACAATCAAGTTCAAGTGACAAGTTATCGGAGATGAGCTATTCTGTGTTTCAGGTAACTCTATTTCCTGTTCAAAGTTATTTTCCAGATGTTCCAGAAAGTAAAATTCAGTTAGTAGATATGTCCAGATTTTGAGGAATTGTTGACGTAAAGGATAAAAAGGATGGTTCCAAAAATTTGGAGGAGCATGAGAAAACTATTTTGTGTGTCAAAATTGATTTGGGATTTATAATGGTAAATTTTGTGGAAGACATTGAATGGGTTAACATGGAGAATTATTATGATCAAAGGGAGTTTGCAAATAGTAAAATGGAGAAGCAATACAAGAAGTTCATGAAATATGCAAAACATGATAAGTTAGATTACAAGATAAAGAAGATCAAATAGAAATTCCAAGCATGTGTAAAAAATAAATGTTGAGACAGAAAAGTGAAGAAAAGAAAGAAGATTCCTACGATATCCAAGAAAATTGCAAAAATGATAAAAGTATTTCAACGTGTTAAAAAATCGAGTATGTCAAGACAATTAATTAATTGTGCCATATACATCAATGGAGATGACAAAAGAGAATCTTGTATTTTAAGGAATCGGAAGACAAGGTTTTACGATATTGTGACCCTTAATTTTTTTTGAGATTTTTAAATATGGAGTAAATCAAGTTTAAGAAGGAGTGTTGAAAATATAAACTTGATTTAATATTATTAATTTGTGTTGATACATGAATAAGTTAATTCATGATACATGTATGTACATGAATGTATTTAGAAGTATATTGAAACATATATGGTTAGGTTCATGTACATATATTTAGTCATGTAATTATTAAAGTAGATTTAAAAATATCATAGGAGCCCTATAAATAGTCTTTATATGTGAGTCATTTTAAACAAGTGAGTTGAACCAGGTATTTTAAGGTTTAAGCACTCTTCCTCACTTCTCTATAATTTATCATCTTTCATATATTTTTTAACAGATGTTCTTATCCAGACTCACCTCACGCTATGCAACAATTGATTATCTCTATTCCTTGCCCAACAGATTAATAATGGGGTCTGGTTGCCCTTTTCTTTTCTATAACATCCATGATTATATCTTTCAGTGCAACACTCTTGTTTTTCCCCAGAATAACAAGCTGATTCTTATTCTTGTTTCATTACATTATAGTTTATAGGTATATAATGGCATAGCATAATGACCCTTCTTGACATACAAGAAAAGGTTTATTCGGTTGATTTTGATGATAGATTTTGAAAAAATTAGATACAAAATTGGGTGTTTCTCTTTCATTTTGCTTTACCTAAATCTTTTCACCCCCTTCTTTGTTTCATGTTGGTTTGGGATGAACAGTAACTTACCAAGTGGGTCGTATACCTCAAAGCTTGGGTTTGATTCTCACCCACAACAGATAGCTGGTGACAATTCTACGTCCTACACACTACTCGTAAGGGACTTCTAAGTTTCGGTCCTGACATAGGTACGGCATAGGTACGGTGAAGGTTCCTTTATGTATATAATTGTTGTAGGTGCAATGTGTCCAGATAAGAAATACCTTATTAACCTCCCATTTTTTTCACCCAAAAAAAAACAGTAATTTACTAAAAACACTATTCAACATGTGTGAGCTCCTGGCGTTGCTGGATAGCCTAATGATTTTCCTGTGAAGCAAAGGAAGATTAAGGCAAAGTTCATCAACCTGGTATTAATTTGAGATTAACCCAAAAATAGGGATGGGTTGGGCTTATGTTCAATTAATCCCAAATACTGATTTGATTAGATTGGGTTGAGCCTTGTGTTAGCCCAACCCAAGACCCATTAGATATATACAAAGTGGACCTTGTAAAATGTGTCGGTTGCGTAAATTTGGTCGGTCATATCATCATAGTTGGGATGTGGCCTGTGAGTAGTACTCGGTGTTGCTTCTATGGGATTAAGGCATGTGAACTTTAATGGGCTACTAATGACCACAATATCATCTCACTAAATTCATCAAATATTCAAAATACACTTACAGAAATTTAGTCTCATTTAGAAAATAAATTATATATTAATTGATTTTTTTTATCAAATGTAAATTGTGATTAATGTGAAAATATATGGATCCCTTCCTTAGTACCTCTTAATCTTATGCATTCACATGCATCGATATCTAATTATTTGTGAACATGTTTAATCGATCAATCAAACTTGAAATCTTATACAAACTCGACTCGATAACCAATTTGAACCAAACTAAATATGTTCGTGAACAAACCATTCGTTTACAGCCCTAGATATATGGCAGACAATGAATTATATCCCATATTAGCGCGTCTATTTGAGAGAGCAATTTATTCTAATCCTATATAAAATAATACAAAAGTATGAATTATTCACTTCATAATTATATAACAAGTTATTATCATCATATCTTATATTATGTTTAGTTAATATCTGCCATTCAGCTTCTATATTATTCTCAAAAGCTTGCAATTGATTTTGTATTTTTTTTTTTTATGCAAAATGTGTAAACATCAATGACGTGGTTTTATTTTTTTACATTATATTTACTCTTTAAAATATTTTTTATTCGTAGTGGCATGATAATAACATATTAATTATAAATTTAAGGATAATATGTCATTTTACAATATTATATTTTTAAACGTATTATTGTGAGAAAAATGTATTACTAATATTTTCTTTTTCTTTGACTCTCCAACCCTCTAACATGCAAGTATGCCATTTTGCACTTTTTAATTTAGTAAAGACATTCAATTATCTTTTATACAACTCAATTGAATGCATGTACATTCTATTAAGGTGACTTAACTCTCTCTTTTTTTACTTGTATAAAATCGTTCGAATATACCGTTCATCAGAATTCAACAGAGACTACAAAAATATTAAAAATAAATTTTCTTTAATTCCTCTCTACTTGAGACAAAATTTATTTTTAAAATTAAATAGTAATAATATAAGTTCTTTAAAAGAAAACAAAAAAAAACAAAAAAAAAGAGTATGCTTTATGCATCCCAAGTGAGTGATAAAGTCAAATGAATCATGAATGAAAAATGAATAAATTGGAATTTAATAGGGCGGAGAAAGATAGATAGAGGGTATCCAGCCTCACCCAAATCTACCCAATCAAATTCCTCCTTTATATTTTTCTCTTCCAAACCTTCTCACAAATTTCTTATCTCCCCCTCCATATCCCATTCCTCACACTTTTCAAACGCTACCTCACTCCGTATCTCTCACAAACTCCCAAACAACAAAATACCCTTTATCTCATGGCCACCAATTCCCTTCAATCCCTTCACCATCACACCTCTTTCCCACGGCGGCGCCACCATACAGACTGCCATACCACCACCCTCTCCAACACTTCCCTCTTCCTCAAACCCACAACACCCAACAACCCCACCATTTCTCTATTCTCCAATCCCTCCCCCGCCACCTCGTTCTCTCTCTCCTCCACCATCTCCACCACTCCCTCTACCTCCCAACCCACCACTACCTTCGACCTCCTCGAAACCCACCTCTCCGCCCAAAACTTCCGGCAAGCCGACGAAGAAACCCGCCGCCTCCTCATCGCCCTCGCCGGCGACGCCGCCGTAAAGCGCGGCTACGTCTTCTTCTCCGAGGTCAAATTCATCGCCGAATCGGACCTCAAAACATTAGACGAGCTCTGGAAACAGCACAGCGACAACAAATTCGGGTACAGTGTCCAGAAAAAAATCTGGAACAAAGCGAACAGAGATTTCACCAAATTGTTCATCAAAATTGGGTGGATGAAAAAGCTTGATACAGAAATTGAGCAGTATAATTACAGGGCTTTTCCGACCGAGTTCATCTGGGAACTCGGCGATGACTCGCCGGAGGGACATTTGCCGCTGACGAATGCGCTCCGGGGAACCCAATTGCTGAATTGCATTTTGAATCACCCTGCTTTTGAGACAATTGGGGAAGACGAAGAAGGGGAAGAAAATGAATTTGAAGGGAAAGGAAATTTGGGTGGGGTTTTCTCAAAGCCTTTGGGTAAGAAATCATCGGAGTTCAAAACAGATTATAGCTTTTGAGTTGATGGTGGGGAATTAAAGTGCCCGGTGCAAATTACAGGGTTTTGTATTGTATTATAAATTTATAATATATGCTCTTGATTTTCAATACTCTTTCCTTTCTTTTATTTTAAAGTTTTCTTTGTTTTTTCAGATTATCTCATGTTCCGTGTGGAATTTATATTTTATTGTTTAATTTTCAAAAGTAATAAAATAATTAAATTTGGAAGTTAAATAAAAAAATAAGTAATATTGAAATTATAAGGATAAAATAGAAATTATATAAAATTGGTTAAGTATTTTAGAAAGTAAAAAAAAAATAAAAAAATTATTAACACATGGCTTTATATATTGGATAAGCATACGTGTACAAAAATTAAATATAAAATCAAATATAATATTGATTTTAACTATTAAAAAAATATATATAACATAAATTTAAATATAAACACATATTTTTTTAATATAATATTTAATTTTTGTGTATACAGAGTTATTCTTATATATAAGATAATATCAGTCTACCACTATCTCCACAAACAGAGACAAAAAAAGAGAGGGTGGTATTATATAGTGTTTAATTTTATCAAACATATGGATTACTGCAAGACACGCGGATTAACATATATCCCTATTCTACTGTCAAACATGGAAAAACAACACTTATGTGTGCTTGTAAAGGAGTAATGATATAATGATAAAAAAATTATAAATAAATAAATTAAATATTAAATTATAATTAATTAATATTATATATATATATATATGGACTAAAGTATAGATTGAATTCTAAAGTTATAAGAATTTTGAGGTTTGTATCATAATATTTAAAACGTGTCTAAGTGCATCTTAAAAAAATACAGTTTATACCGAAAATTGAGAGTGCATTTTGTTTGGTACAAAGAACTTTAATGTGCATTTTATCCAGCGAAAAACTTTAAAAGGGTGTATTTTGTCATGTAAAAAGAAATTTATAATGCATTAAATACGTTTTAAATATTAAGATACAAACTCAAAATTTCTAAAATTTTGGGATACAATCTGTAATTTAATCAAAAAATATGCGTCAATAAACCGTCTGTGATTCCCAGCACATACAGGTGGTAGCTGTGGGCTTTTTTTTATTTTTTTAATATGTAGGGTATACCAGACCGGTCCTAACCAATTGGTACGATACAAACAATCGGTACGATACAAAAAAGACTGGTCCAATACCAGTTCAGTATACCAATATCAATTGGTTCTGTATCGATCCGGAGTTTTAGGAGATCGGTAGTAACCGGACCATACCGATTTCTTATTTTTAGTTAATAATAATAATAATAATTGGTATATTTTGATAAAAATTGCTAAAGAACTGACTAACCGATTCTGTATACTGGTTGAACCAGTATCGATATCGAGTTTTGTGTAATTTCGATACTGATCCGGTTCGATACGACTCATACCGATTGCCCACCCCTAACAAGTGGGGCCAAAGATTTTGTCTTTCTTGCTTTTGGCCTCCCTCCCCATCTCTAGTATTTGTTGAGTGATTACTCAGTGATCCTGGGACATCTGTCACGTGATGTCTCATACCATTCATGTGCTGCTATTTCAACATTTAAAGTGATTAATTTCACTTTAAGTACTGAAATAGCAAATGAATGATATGGGGACATCATGTGATAAGTTCCCTAGAAGCATTTAATAATTTTTTAGTATTTGTTTGGCTACCTTTATATTTTAGAAAAAAAGCCAAATTACTTTTTCGCTATCAATTGTTTATAATTTTCAAATTCCATTATCTTTCTTATTTATTTATTACTATTAGGGCTCCAAATGAGGTGAGTTGGCCACAAACAAACACACCACAATGTCCAATTCAATTAGACCCAAGTTCGAACTTACATTTAATAACTAAGTTGAATTTAAAGCCAAACTGAGAGCTTATTTATTATCGAAGAAGACAAGTTTAAACATTTCAGAGCTCATGGAGAGAGCAATCTCTTTACATATTTGATGGAATATACTCTCAGAAAGAATCTCATCTACAAAATTTTAAAATATTAAAGACAATATATTTATTTTGGTTCAATATTAAATATTTATTTAACAATAATGACATAATAATTAAATTATGATGTTAAACTTAAACATGTTGTATCAATCATACTACCATATTTTGTGAAACAAAACTTTTAATAAATAGGACATTTTGTGAAACAAAGAGGTATAAAAGGTAGTGGTACTTCCTTTATTCTTTTTATGTCTCTTTAGAGAGAAAAATTTGTTCATTTTTATTTGTCGTTTTTAAATTTAAAAAATATTTATATTAATAACTTAATTTTTTGTATTATTCCTAAACATTTAATATTAATATGTTTTTCTTTTTAACCCTTTCGATAAATTTTAGAAATATAATTTTAAGATTATATGCTTAACTTAATTGTTTAAACAAATTATTAATTATATTTCTTAATATATATACTGATAAAGCTTCAACTTAAAAAGGGATGGGGTAGTACCGAATTAGACTTCAAAGTGATCACTTGAAATTCTCCATTTTTGGGCCTCCAAAACAATTTGCAGGAAGGATAAAACTGTCAGCTCCCCTTTAAAATGTTTTAAATTTACTTTTGAAAAATCAATATTAATCTTATAATTCGGAACAGAGAGAGTGTCTAATAATCATTGTGACGACCCCAAATCCGGGTTCCTTTAACTTCGGATCCGATTCAACACTAGTACTACTTTTCTTTATTGTTCATGAATTACAACAATAATATAATTGCTAAATAATCATTTATTTACAATTTTACATCATCTCTTTCTATTCCAGAATCGCAATCTTTAAAATCCTATTACCACTTTGAGATCATATGCATAATGACTTAATCACACCATCCTATTATCCTTATACATAAAGGACAATGTCTGAAAATGATATTAAAAATAATATGTAAATGTTTTCTTAACATTTTAAGTTTGCTAATCTATAGCACAACAAAACACAAACTCTTCATATATACTTACACAAGTAAATGAATTAATCTACCCCAAGGTTTTACTACGAAAGCACCTACGCTTCAATCTTGATGACTCGTTAGTCAATCTTCATCTTTGCCTCTACCGAAGTAATCGGCTTCTTCAAGTTACTCTGTAATGTTTTGTTTTAAGCAATGGTGAGCACGACTGCTCAACAAGTCTAACAGTTTCACATAACACGTAAAACAGTTCAATCATGCTTCATGCTTCATGCATACTATGCTTTGCAGTACATACATATCTCATGCATAACATGCTTCGCATTTAATCTACGCTTCATGTCTAGAATCTATCATGACATACAGTGCAATGAGAACAATTGTCTTAAATCAACTACCACATACCAACAGTTCAAGTCAACTTATTTCACAAAGGCACATTAAAACATCTTTGCACATAACTACGTATGAGCACCTCACAATTTAATAATAAACTTATAAATCATGCACATAATGCAACACATTCTGAAAAACTTGTCTGATTCGCTTCTACCATTTACGCTTATTTGCGTTTTTCGTTCAACCTACAATTTATATAGGAAATTGAAATAATCATTAGATATAATGACTATTACTTAGCCTTTATATAAGACTCTAACTTTAAATTATTAACTCTTAAGATGTCCGACAAACGAACCCTTAAGTTCCGGACAAAAACACTATACGATCTTCGAACAACCCGCTTTTAATAAGTTGTCTAAATTAGTCACAAATGACTATTTACATTGGTTTAATTCAATTAAACTTTCTTCTTAATGATTTGGACATTTAATAATATACCAAATACCTCAAAATATTATCTATCTTTGATAATATATAACTACATTCAAATATTATTAACCATTTAATAATATTTTTAATCTCTTACTAATATTATTCACCATTTAATAATATTTTAATCTATTATTAATATTATTAACCATTTAATAATATTTTAATAACTCATTAACATTATTAACCATTTAATAATATTTTAATCACTTATTAATATTATTAACCATTTAATAATATTTTAATCACTTATTAATATTATTAACCATTTAATAATATTTTAATCACTTACTAATGTCATTAATTATTTAATAACATTTTTATCATATACTAATGTTAGTACTCATTTCATAACATTTTAGTTACTTACATATTTAATCATTTAACTGTAATGTCCTAAAATTTCCACATCTTTATTTATTAAATTATTAATTTAATTTCCAACGAGTTAGTTTTATGAGATTATTTAAATCTTTTTATGTGATTAATTAATTATGTGATTAAATAATTATGTAATTAATTACTAAAATTAATTAAAGGGGGTCACTAATATGTTATTAAATTGGTGAACAAACCCTAAAGTTTTAATATCAAAATAATTGATAAGTTTCCTATTAATTAAATATTCAATTAAATTGAATATAATGAGTGAATTAAATATAATAAATTAATTAATATGATTATTAATTAATGTAAATAATGTGAAATATTAATAATAATATTTATTAGTCCATTTAGTAATTTAATACTAATGGGTTAGAATATTTAATTATTTATTCAATTTATTTATTTATTTAATCATGGATTGAATAATTAATGTATAAATTATTAAATTAGCCCAACATGGGTCAATTAGTAGCCCAAGTGTAGAATAATAAAATTTGACAATTTAGTAGCCCAAACAATTTAATAGAAGCCCAATTGGTATTTTAAATTAAAGCCCAATGATTGGCCCACTTGGAAAATACTTAATTTAACTATTATTATTTAAAAAATAAGTAAAGTGACTTGATTTTGGGACTTTTTGGAAGCCACCAGCCGACCAAAGCATACAAGGAGGAGAGAGAGTGTATTATTATTATTATTTGATTTTTCATTTAATTAAATAATGGTTGCTTGTTTTATTTTTTTTAAGTACATAAACCATGCCTCTTTTCACCAATTATGTATGGCTAGCTTTCTTGTGTAAGTATCCTTGCTATCTCATTATGGAAATTTGATAGATATAGATTTTATATCTATGACCATTGTAAGTATACTTACAATTTTGGTAGTTTTTGAAAATCATTTCTCATCTTTTATTTTCAAACAAAAGAGAGAGCTAGAGAGCATTTGAGAGTGAGAAAATAGTGAGAGCAAAATACTAAGAGAGGAGAAGGAGTTCTTGGTGCATGTCATCTTCATTCATCACCTACTTTGGAAGAAAAAGAAAGATAGCCATTAAATCAAGGTAATGGTTATTCTAAATCAAAGTTTTGTTTTTAAATTAAATAAATCATCATGTTAGTATAAACATGTTAATATAATTATTAATGTGTAGTTGTAATATTTATGCCATGCTTGAGTTTAATATGTTTGGTTTGTATTTTGGTATATTTTATATGCTAAAATATGTATTTAGTAGTGTGTAAACAAGTTTTGAAATATATTACCAAAAATATTTTTGTAAAACTTAGGTTTGATGTTCTAATATTATAGAACATTAAATCATGAGAAAAACAAAGTTTGAATCACTTAAAATGGAGTTATACACAAAAAGTTATGATTTATGGTAGTTTATGTGATGTAAAAATTTTTATAAAAAAATATTGATATTAAATCATGAAAAATTAATTTTTCATGTTATAAATTAATATAAGATGATTGGTAATTTTTTTGGATTTTTATTGAAGAGTTAAAGATTTATTGAAGGTATACTTTTATTTAAAATGGGTAGCCGGAAACACTGTTCACATTCTGCTTGGAAGAGAAAATTTAACACTGGCCGCGCAATGCGCGAGGCACTGTTCACCCACCGACGCGGAGCCAAACGACGTCGTTTGGCGTCGGCAGAAAATTTCTCCGCGCGTTGTGCGCGGAAGCCATTTCCGGATTGCCAAAAACGGCGCCGTTTTGGTCCGAAAATATTATAACGCGCGCCATGCGCGGTAGTTATTTTCCGGCGAAATTACAAGTTTGCCCCTCCGTGTTTTTCTGGGCAGAATTACCATTCTGCCCTCGGTTCAGTTTTCGAATTATTTACGAAACTGCCATCGGTCCGGTTTTTCAACTTAATTACGAAAATGCCATTCGGGTTAATTTTAATTAATTTAAATATTTAAAAATTAATTTAAAATTATAACAAAAATAATAATAATACAAAAATAATATTGGGGAGGATATTTTTCATAAAGTTTAATATTTAAATATTTTAAATATTAATCTAGTTAGCTAAACCATGGTTAAGTTAAATAAATTTATTTATTTATTATTTTAAATGTTAATAATAAATAAAGATGATAAAATAGCAATTATTATTTAATGCCTATTTAATAATAATTAAAGAGAGATAAAATTTATAAATTAATTATTTATTATTTAAATGTTATTAAATAATAAATAAGGATAATTAAGTAATTAATTATTATTTAATTAGCATTAAATAACGATTAATGGAAATTAAGTTATTAGAGTAATAATTTATTATTTAATTTAAATAATAAATAAGAATGATTTGATTATTATTTAACCTTAAATAATAATTAAAATTAATTAAATAATTAATTATTATTTAATTAACCTTAAATAATAATTAAAGAGGATTAAGATTAGTAAACTATTATTTAATTTCCTTAATTAAATAATAAGTAAGGTTAATTACTTAGTTAATTATTGGTTGATTAACATTAAATTAAAGAAGGTTAAAATTAAGTTAATAATTATTTATTATTTAATAATAAGTAAGTACAATTAGTTATTATTTATAATAACTAGAGTTAATTAATTAATTTCTATTTAATCAATATTAAATAGTAATTAAAAAGATATTGAGTTAATAAAATAAATTGAATTTAATTAAACAATTATAATAAGTTGTTTAAAGGTTTAATAAGTGTCCAACACTTAAGAAAAATATTTTCTAACTTATTAAATTATTAACCTAAAATGATTAAGTGTCTATAAGGTTAATAATATTGCTTTGACTAATGTAAATTATGTGTTAGTACTTATGTGTGGTAAATAAGTTCGTTATTAAGCGTATAGTTATGCAAATACGCCGTACTAATTATTAGACCGACTTTATTAATGTTAGGTCTTTCAAAGCAAGTTAGTTAAAGCTAGACAATTATTGTAGCTGAGCAAACATGCAAGTTCTCTAACCCTACTCAATTATTATCGTTGAACAAGTTTCCATACTTGTATTTATTGTTAAAGCTTGAAGTGGTTTAATTATTTAAAATTATTCCACATCCATATTGTTTATACAATCGCACTTAGTGCATTTGAAGCTTGTTAGTTCTTGATTCATGAACTGTATTAAAAATGTCTGAAGCTAATAGTTCAGCTAGACATTGCGTTTCTAAATTCAATAACTTGAATAATTTTAAAAGCTTATCCAAACCATTGTTGGGTGCGGATTTCTTATATTAAGTCTGAGAATTGAACAACCCTAAATTAGGGGATTTTGTGTCGGGAAACCGACTTTGGGCGCCAGTGACTAAATGTAATGCATATACAGCGGGTTGAATAGGCTGATCCCCTTGAAAACCAAACAACTCAAAGGGTCAGAGGAAACTCTATTGTACCCTAGTTAGTTCAGGGTCCTTAGTGACCACTCAGCATTTTAAGATTCAAATATTCTGTTTATTAAAAATTGAATCCTGTTGTTATATCTATTGTTGAATCATTGATGATATTTCTCATTCATTCATGATATAATAAATCTATATGATTGTTCTAAACTTGCTGAGCAAACTAGTTGCTCATTCTTGCTATATCATGAACCATTTTTCAGATAATCCTGATTGCTCAAAGAAGGATAAGGGAAAAGGAAAAGCCAGAGCTTAAGTTAGCTTATGCATGCTAATTAGATCTTTAATTATGTATTTACGGTTGTTAAACTTTTTGTAATTCCTTGTGATAGGAACTGTTATTATGTTAAGGTTGATAGACCCTGGTATTGTAACCTTTTGAAGGGAACCAATATGTATTATTCCGCGATATTTAAATGCAATGTATGTATTTAATTGTTAGTAATGTGTTGAATAGTGATAACCAAACTCGAGGTTATGGAACCCGGATTTGGGGTCGTCACAGTAACAATTCTCAAATCCTTTAATGATTATTTAAATAATAATCTCTTAATTAATTAACCCAATTTATTATTTAATATTCATTAAATAACAAATGATCATTTTATTCACTTTATCTCCCTTTAATTATTATTTAATAACCTTTAAATAATAATTAACTAATTATCCTTATTTATTAAAATAATAAATAATTACCTTATTAACTTCATCTTTCTTTAATTACTATTTAATATCCTTTAAATAATAATTAATTAGCTATTTATTATTTAATATTAATTAACTATTTATTATTCAATATTAATTAAATAATAAATAATAAATAATTATTTTATTAACTTCATATCCTCCTTTATTTATTATATAATAATAAATAATTAGTTATTGTATTTATTTACTTTAATTATTATTTACTATCAATTAAATAATAATTAATTGTAATAATAACTTTTATTTACTTTATTTATTATTTATTATAAATAATAAATAATTATTAAAATTGGGTCCCAAATTAATTATATTAATTTTTAAGCAATTTTATCCATTTTGGACTTAAAAGACCCGACCCGACCCGAATGGCCCGACCCGAAAAGAAAAACTCACTGGCCGTGAACAGTACCAAGGGCCCCGGCCCTCCTTTATAGTGCAAAACAAGGGCCCCGACCCTTGTGTTGCAGAATCTGCAGAAATGTCATTTTCGGATTTTTCAACTTTTGCTCCTTTGATTAAAACTTACATAACTTCTTCATTTTAAAACATTTTGGGGTGATTCTTGAGTCCATTCTCATTAGAATTTCTCCCTCTACAACTTCTCTTTAGATCACAAATCCAAATTCTAAATGAATCTATGCTTAAAATCGCTCACAAGGGAAAAGTGAAAACTAACTTCACAATCCTTGGTTTTAAAAATCATATCTTAACCATAACAACTCATATGAACATTATACCAACTAGGTTTTGTTCTTAACTTATATATTTACCATATCAAAGAAGAAAATCTCATACACAATATCTAGCTTTCAAAATGAAAGGCTATAAATCACAACCCCAACTAGAGTTTATCGGTAAAAATCTATATGAACATTTCTACCATTTTTAAGCATACCGCTCATACCAAAACATGATTTAACTATATGAAATCATGAATCTACCTGTATATCATAGATTTAGACTTCTAGACCATCAAAATAACTTTTGATCGGTTAAAAATATATTTTAACCGTTCAAATCATATCTAGACTACAAAAATGAACTAAATAAAGTTTAGAGCACTTTTTAACCTTTTAGACATAGATGCTCTCCTTCCTCTTGACATGGTCTTGGCTTGTGACTCCACCTTGATCATTCTCTAGTAATTTTCCTTAGTGGATCATCAATCTCTCAAAGCTTGCTTGCTTTTCTCTAGAATACTCTCTCTTTTCTCTCTAGGAGTTCTTGCAAAATGACTAACAAACCTAGCAAATGGATGAAACATTCTATTTATAGAACCTCCCTAGACTTGCTTAACATCTACTAATCAACCAATGCTAGTCAATTAGGAGCTTAATCTTGCTTACTATGCATGAAATGACTACTTGATAGACTTTTTGATTGACCCTTTGATTGACTAGGGTGGTTGGGGGTTACTTGCACCAATTTACACTCCAAAATCATCCAACAAGCTAGCTTTATATCCATGTGGGCCCCAAAATTCGGGATTGACCATTTATTTATCCAACTTGACTTTATTTTTAAGTCCTATCTAATTATATAAGTATCCATATATATATATATATACACCAATATATGTATACATATTCACCTATACAAACTTATTGGGCTCCACTTTGGTTTTAGAATTAAATTCTATTGGGCTCATTAAATTAATTTGTTTGGACTCAATTTATATTACACATTGGGCTAGTATTTACATAACTATGCTACCTTTAATTAAAATAAGCATTGGGCTTATTTAATAATTCACATGGACTATTAATTAAATTAATTACATGGGCTACTAGGTAAACTTAGTTGACCTAGTTTAATAACTCATTTGGATTTAAAATATAATCCAATTAGACTTACCTTTAATTATCCTACCACACTGAGTTACATAATTAACTCACCCATAGTTAATTCTCAACACTACCTTTATTTACCTAGCAATTAACCAATGATTGGTTAATGCTATCTCTTGTCTACCAACTAGGGTTATTCAATTAACCCTACACTAGTTAATTCTCTACACTCAATCAATACTTGAAATGCTTCTCCCAACCATTGACCATCATTTGACTTTTAATAGTTTGTGCTACATAACTTATTTTTTATTGGGCTCTCTTATTTAATTACCCTCTTCATGTAAATATTCCCATATTGGCTAACACATATAATCCTTTTGGGCTAGTCCACTAGTAGTAATTAAATTACTTGGACTCTTTATGAGGTTAAATCTTTAAATTTATTTGGACCTCTATATAAATCCTCAACAAGACTTACAACAATTAACATATTGGGCTTGTTTTAATCTCACCTTTGAATTCTATACCTCAACTTAATAATTAAGTTAATTTCTTAATTAATTACTTCTTATTATTGCCATCATCGGTAATAATTCTAGCTCCTCTATAACTTTAACTCATAACTAATATAATTAATTTAATTAATTATATTTCATGACTTTCCTTCTTACTTCAAATTTAAACTAGTTAATTTATTAGTTTTTATTGAGTATTAATTTACTCATCTCCTTGTTTGGCTAACAAACACAACTCTAGAAATATATAACTATGTATATATATCCTTATAACCGTCTTCGCTTATCAAATGAATTTATTTCCTTAATAAATTCTCTATATGCATCATAAAATATTTTCACATTTAATTTCTAACAAATACATTATGTTAAAAAAAATGTTTACCCATTTTCTACACATATTACTTCTCACATTCTACGTTTTAAACATTAACCTTTAATAAAATCAATTAAGATATTATTTAAAATCTTAAAAATATCTGGTATATTACAATCATAAAGTGGAAAAAAAGTTGAATCTAAAAAAATAAAATGATAAGTATTGCCAATTGGAAACAAAGTCCACTCTCTCCAACGGGAAATGGCCGGAAGGGGATCATTGTCCAAATGTTTTTGATCATAAAATTTCCTGAGCAATTTTATAGATATGCAATCTGCGCATTCTATGCTCTTCAGAAGAATTGACAATTTCAGTAACAGCATTCAGTCCTGTGTAAAAAGTTTTGCTTCGACTTCGAGTAAATATTGAAGATCATGCTAACGCATAAAACCGTGGTAGAGAATTCTGCATATCTAGAGATTAGAGGTAAAGAACACCGAATCCCCTGCTAGGGCAGTGCATCAGTGCATGACCGGGAAAACATACCCGCTGCTAAACAGGATGAAAAAACACACTTTTTTGGAGAGGAGGGAGCAAACAGGCACAGAGAGCACAAATATTACGCCAGGACTTCGACATCTATATATATATATACTATTATATAAAACAGAGCAGATTCATCCAATGGCCTAAAATTACTAATGGCTTCAATAAAGAAGGGCTCTGATTAATTTTGGTTCCCCCGTCTTCTCTGTCTCTCTGATTTTTGCTTTATTTCAAATTTGCTTCCTCTCTTTCTTTTCTGCCGTCTGCCAGCGTCTTTTCTCTCCTTCCTTTCCATTCCATTCCTTTTCTCTCTCCTGCTTGGCATCGTCTTCTCTGTCCACCGCATAGTTCTCTCTCCTGGTTTTTTCTCTCCCTCATCGTCTTAATCGACAGCTCCGACGGCGAGACTTTCGATGTGGAGGAGGCGGTGAAGCTGAAGAAGCATCAGTCTCTAGGTAGTTGCAATTGGGCATCTCAACAATCGAAGGTAATTTCTTCGAATTAATTTCCCCATCTAATTTCCCCACCTATTTTATTTATGTTGTGCAATTGGTGTTTGTTTACCAGTTCGCGCGGGTTGTGCATCTGAAAACAAAACTGGGACCTTGGATCTCATTGAGGAGAAAATTGCAAGGGCCACGATGATGCACATGTTGTGTCTGATTTAATTCCTCTTAGTCTCTCAAACATGAAGTTGTACAAATACTTCTCAGATGTGCCTTTTAAGTTTTTAATTGAAAATTTTCATGCTGCCACAAGAATCATCAGTGTAAGTCATTTACAACTAGCTGCAGGGATCTCAACAATTCGAAGACAATATAAGGATAGATGTTAACACAACGTTGTAGCAAACTAAGGCAGGGTTGTCCAACTAGATACAAGTGCAGAATGATCTTCAGTCTGGTTTCTTTAAGACCATACTGTTATCTGCTGCTTGGCTGAATAGCTCCTGCACCTATTTCAGTTCATTTTTTGAAGCCACCAGTTACACTTTAGTAGTTAGGCTCCAGCAGAAGCATGTAAACATAGCTGCAGGGATCTCAACAAGTTATGGGTAGTGGGTAAAGACCAACACCTATGCCTCTGTCTGTACATATGTCTCATTAGAGCAGGGTCATGACATTTCCTTTCTCTTTCTATAATGCCTTAGAGTGGGTAATGCCTTGGGTCATTTAATCATTATAATCAACTTCCCTATAATGCCTTGGGTCACTGTATTCTGCCATCTTTTTTCCTTAATTTTGATTATGTGAATTCATGATGTGCAGGTTGTCATGATGTGCTGCAGATCATGATATACGTTTTCTTGCTATGCTTGCTGGTCCACTTTATCCAATTCTTCACATTGTAAATGAGAGGTTCGTACAAGCGTAGTTTATAATGAAGTTGTATCTTTCAAATTAATTGTATAGTTTTGTTGAATTGCCTTGGTAATCCTGCTTAAAGTGCATTACTATGTACAACTTTTGTGGCCTTAGTATGTGACACTTTTGTTAATATTTTAATTTTTTGAGGAAATTTTATTTGTTTATCTTTCGAAGGAATTTTTCGCTTTGTTGGGGTTGTGTAGTATCGAAGCTTTGTGTGATCTTTTTATTTCAGATCTACACAGGGAGACTGTAGAACCGCAAGTGTTTTGTTTTTGTTTTAGGCTGCTGTTACCCTTGCTACTCTAGCCGCGCAGCTTCACAGCTCACACCCCGGGTTAATTCTCTCTCTAAACTTTAAACCAAACATCTCTTTTCCTTTTTCTACACAACTGAATTGTACATTGCATCTAATTCAATCTCATTTGAATTTTGTACCTGCCTTTTGATCTTCATTGTTCATTTCTATTTTTTTATGATTGTAATTTTAGTTTTGATATTGACATTGCGTGTTAATCCAACTGTTATATAACATGGAGGCAGACTTGATTCATCATGTAGCTATATAGAATCATTTTAGGTGTATTTATATTGATAACTCAAGGCAAAATCTATTAAGCATAAACTAGGTTTCAAGCTAAGGTGTTTGCTTTTACATAAGCTCTGTTCAATGTACTCTCGATCGTATATGACTAATGATATGTATTTTTCATACGAACCAAATTTTAATAAAATATGAATTTTAATTTTCTGTTGTTAAATGGGGCCTTACTATATTAGGTTTATTAATCTGATTTATTATCTGTTTGTTCTTTGTCGTGGATTTTGTATGCAAACTTGTGTATATGTGCATATAATTTGATAAATGAATTTATATGTTAGTTTTTTTGTGTGTGTGGTATTTATGCCTCCCCTTTATTTATTTCTCTCAAACTCTAAATTTTGTATTTTGAATAAAACCTTTTTTCCTTTTATGTATTCTGAATAGATTTGGTAATTAGTAAATGAAGGGAAAACATCTGAAATCATGAAATGTGATTGGTTATTGTTTAATTTAAAGCGTTTATGTGTGTAGATCCGTGCATATTTATATTTACATGTGTATTTGTTATGTTTGGATGTAAACTAAACTTGATGAAAGGAATATAAGAATATTATAAACAAGGATAGTACATTGTTATGATCTATTCTATATGCTGATAATTTTTTTTCCTTTATGTTAATATTGAAGGAGGAGAAGAATGTCTCACAGGAAGTTTGAGCATCCCAGGCATGGTTCCCTCGGATTTCTCTCAAGGAAGCGCGCTGCTCGCCACAGAGGAAAAGGTGAACTACTCAAATTACTGAAAATTTTATTTTTCTGCTATTTCTAATGTTGGATGTGTTCCTGTTACAAATCTAAACTGTTTATCTGTTTAGCGTTACCTTTATAATAAACTGTGTCTCAACCTATCCATTCTCTCATCCTTATGCATGTGCATAATAACATCATGAACATTTACAATATGAATATAAAAAAGAGGTTTAGATGTTTGCTTCAGTCATGAATACATTTTGCGTTCATTTAACTTTCCAAACTATGCAGTTTGCCTATAACTCCTTTTTACAAAACAGGATACTTGGGGATTAGAACCATTACTCACATTGTGAACTTGAAATCTTGACCTGACTGCACCGATGAAAATAGACCAAAAGTGATATATCATATACCTTATGCGCTCGAACATCAGTTGCGAGAGTGATTATTAATGCCAAGATCATGACTCCACCAAAACAAGAATGAAAAATTAGAAAATCTACTAATAAAAAGCACTTCGTAAGCCTTTTTCCACAGTAAACAGCGTACTTAGCATCTTAGAAAATACTTCACAACACTTTAGCAGATTTCTATTTTGTAGTCCTCTTCACTCTTAGATTTAAAATTTAAATTTTTTATCAGAATAATATCTTCTTCAATTGTTTTATTTGTTTGATCAAATATATTGTCTCTGAAGCGAGAACCAAATTGTGCAGGTGGATATGTCTCTGAAGCTGCTGAAGGCAGTGAACCATGTTATTCAAGGTGAATACATTTAAATTTTTGTCTTTTGAATTATGACCCTCATTATGGGAATAAGGTAGTATGTATAGTTTTGGATATAAATATTTGTATTTTGAATACATTCAATTCTTTGTCTTTTGGATATCTAATATATAATTTTGATTTTTTTTTTTTGGTGATGAGCTTTAACGTAGTTTGGGAATAGAATTTTATTTGGTTAACTATGGTGATCATGTTTTTACTTTAATTTAAATTTTTTGAATTTCTAAATCAAAATCAAACAGATTACACTATTTTCACTTGGAAAGATAAAACAACTGATAAGGCCAAGGAACAACCTATACATGATCTTTTTTAACCGTCTTATCTAATTACTGTTTGGTAATAAGGACCAATATTCAGTTATTGCAACTTATTTATTGCAAAACAAGGTATACCTTTAAGTTGTGCATTAAATAAACTAAATTGTGTATGATTACATATGTTGATCATTTTTTTGCTATGCAGAATTACATAGTTGTAGTGGTCGGATAAGACGGAATGCAACAGTTACACACAGTTAAAGTATGTTAATTCGTCTGCATAGTGTACTACAAATTATCTTAGCTTGGTGCAAACATGTTTATACTTGTTTGTAAGATTAAATAAAATTTGATTTTATTGGTAACTGGCTTGATGATTCCATGTGTTACATTGTAGAAATGGATTTCAAAAGTTGGAGAAGATTAAAGATTCAAATAGGCAGAGTAGGCAGTTGGAGGAGCTCACAGATAAGATGCGGGAGTGTAAGAGGTATTTGATCATTAGTTTCTTCGTCTTCCTGTATGCACACACAAGCACAAACCCATGTTTGTATTGACAGTAAAATTTTAACATGAAATATGTGCTAAGTAGCTAAAGATAATGTCCAAGGTGATAATTTTTTTTTGTCTTGGTTCTGTTATGTGGGTTTTAAATACCGATTTAACTAAGGGATCAAATAACAAGTTTTAGAGTGCTGTAATATATTTTTCAGTCACCATGGAAAATGGGATATAAAAAGAAATAAGAACTTTAAGCAAAATCGGAATATGTAAGTTACATTTTCCTTCACTTTCTTTTTTGTTATAGATAATAATTTGTTTTTTGGTTATGCACTGTAGTTGAAGGCAGGTGAAATATGTGGGTAAACGCATTCCTTTCAGTTTAGTTTTTTATTTACATATATAAGACCAAATACCAAATACGGTGTTTTTCTTTTCTGTGTTACATTATCACAACACTGCATTTTATAAGGAGACATCTTATAATATGCAGCCTAGACTGAACCTTTAATGGTTTTGTCTTTCGACTGTATGATTTTGAAGTAGTAAGTAGTCAACTATACGAAACATTGGCTGCTCCTTTTATTTGGAGTCTTTGAACTATCTGCTGCTTGACCAAATAGGGTTGAGGTACAAATTATCCTTGATACAATTAGATTCACTTCTTCGTTGATGTAACTTTTGGCATGTGATATGTTTTCACTCTCATGATAAGTTTTCATCAATCATACTTTGTAATCTGTATGTATGATCATATATTTTTAGGTATTTTCACGTATACTAAATTGTAAATATTTTTTGTAAATTGTAAGTTGTAAATAATACAAAATTGTTTCTCTATTTTTTGCTTGTGTATATTTTTTGTGTTCCGTCTTTTGTAAAGTTAACTAATTATAAATGGTTATGATTATTTTGGGTATGAAATGATGGTTGGTTTGGTGATTTGGATATTTATTGATGATTGTACGTTTTGTACACAAGTTTATATTTTTCTGGATATCTATTTTTAAAGGAAACTCTGCCGATTTTTTTTTAAATTAGTTGCAATTAGCTTGATGTTTTGGTGGTTGGATATGTGTTGATAATTGTGTATATATTAATTGTCTTTAGGTTATGTATTACTTTTTGAATTTTAATCTAATTTTTTGTTTCGCCGTGCCTTCAGGCACGGGTTATCCCTAGTATATATATATATAAGCATAAGAGTGGAGAGATTACCACATAAATATACTATGCACAGGGGCAGAGCCTCCTCGTATGCTTATGCGAACCATCACAAGACAGTATCGAATGCTGTTTAGTGTACAAGCATGCTCCTGGATTCTGAAAATGAAAAGGAAAATAAATTACGGCAAAGTTCAAATCATAACCAGTTACCTTACATGAGTATTACCACACAAAAAATGAAAAAAATCAAGAACGAATATTTTCAATTACATGTGTTGTGGCTTTCAACATTTACAGTTCTTTAAGCTAGAAGAATGGATAACTGCTGCTTAAATTTGCACATTTTTCTTAAAGCTTTAATAACCATCTTGAATTGAGAATATGTCAGGGACAAGATTTACACTAGAAGAATGTCTTTAGATATTTGGAACTGATGTTACTTAAAGGGAAAAATGTTGATGATGATGCAACATTAAGCCACGAGATTAGAGCAGGATGAAAGCGAGATGCAATCATAGAATCCTACCAAGTTGAAGAAATCCTAGACTGTACTGAGGCCGGCGATGCTATGTGTAAAGGAGCTGAATGTTTATGTTGGCGACTAAGAAGCAATACAAACATAAGATTAAGTAGCTAAAAATAATAATATTAAGGTAGATGTGTGGTCAAACAAGGATCAATTGGGAATAGAGG
Source organism: Hedera helix (assembly GCA_947179155.2). Taxonomy (NCBI): domain Eukaryota; kingdom Viridiplantae; phylum Streptophyta; class Magnoliopsida; order Apiales; family Araliaceae; genus Hedera; species Hedera helix. Next base: position 26,491,967 of record OX359282.1, on the reverse strand, counting down.
TGGCAAATGGATTGATTATATGGGTAATGGATAAAAATTAATGAATAATGGGTCACTAATGGGTCGGGTCACTAATGGATAATTTTAAATGGGTAATAAATGGATAATTTTATATGAATATGGATAAAACCCATATATAACCCAAAATTTAACTTTGTAACCTTTTTTAGTAGAGTAAGAAGAGGAGAATTTTGCACTCTTTTTTTCCATACTTCTTTCCTTCCTATAGACACCACAACATTGGAAATGCATTACCCCACTTGATAATATTTTTTTTAGGTGTCATATCTTCAATAAATAAATAATAAACAACACAAATATCTATAAACTATGAAATAAACAGCTAAAACATTTAAAAACTATGAGAGAACAAAACTCTACAAGACTGCAATTGGACACTACATATAACAACCCAATATTCACATTTCATACTAAAATTACATCAGTCAAAATTACATCCTTCATACTACAATTTACCACTCAAAATTGCTTTTGGACCTAAATAGTCCATTAATGATTTGTCAATTTACCTCACGTCAGTCACGTGACCGTTCCATTGTCTTCCTCAGCTGTAAAAACAAGGAGCAACTCAGACACTCCCAAACCCCAAGGATATCCATCAAAACCCAAACCATCAAAAAACCATGGACCCACTTCCAAAATAAGAGCTGGAGCATTCATACCCGCCAAGAAATCACTGAGAAATACGAGATCCAAGGGTGGGTTGGCTCCCGCGCTTACTCCGACGTCTAAAGAGCCTGCTAATGTTCCGACTCTCTCATCGTTGCCCACAAGGAGGTCCACGACAACCAATCCGGCTTCAGAGAAATCAAAGCCCTACAGACCCACAGCACTGCCCTAACGTCGTCATTTTGCATGAGTACTTCTGGAGCGAAGACGAGGATGCTGTCCTCGTGCTCGAGTTTTTGCAGACCGATTTAGCGTCGGTAGTCATTCAGCAAAGAGGGAGTGGGAAGGTGGGATAATCAGTGTCGGCAACTGAGCGAGAGAGCTAGGTTGATGCTTTTCTCGACAAAATAATCCACTTACTTTACCCATTTAACGACCCATGATTTTAACCATCTAACGCGTCTTATTATCATTATCCATTTAACCCAATTCATTTAAAACTTGTTAAAATAAATGGGCAATTTTACCCATTTAATCATGGGTTAGTGAACAGGTTAATGGGTTTGGATAAAACTTTGCCAGCTCTAGTTGGGAGCATGGGAAAAAAATGGGAATAGTACCGACTGAGGACAAGATGAGGGAACTCAGTTTAGATAGTTTAGTAATTTCCAACATCGGCCTATAGATGCACTGGTGTAAAGAGCCACCTTGTATCAGTAACAATATATATATATAAGATAGAGGGGTAGTCAAAAAATTACTTGGGGAATAGTAAAAAGAGACATGGAGAAGCAAAATATAACTCACAACCCGAGCTTTAATGGAAATGAGTGATGTGCAATCCACATACTGGAGGTCAAGTAGGAACACCATTTTTGCTTCCCCTTTTTTAATAATTTTTTTCAGTTTCCTTGTTTACCCTCTGGTTTTTTCCCTTTGTATTAATTTAAGCTTTTCACATATTTTTATGCTTGCATCTATATGTCGTTTTTCTTTCCTAACTCTTTCCATTCTCTTATTTATTTATTCTTTTCTTGATTTTATCTATTCTATCTTTTTATTTTTCAATTTGCCTTTCTACTTGGGGTTCTTTTACAACTCATCCCTTTGGGATAAAACGCATTTTTGAGTTAATTTGAGAAAGTACGGCTCATTTGTTAAAGTTATACTTTCTAATAAGACATGCTTGTTTCTTTCCAAAATGTTGCTTTTACCAACACCATTTCTCCAAAGATTTCAGATTGTAAAAGATTTTTCCTTCCATGATGTTTTTCAGCTCACAAAACATACAGTGAAAATATCTATTGCAAAGGTTCAAGCCAAAGAAGCAGGTGTACCAGATATCTAGGGGCATCATCAACAACTTCAGCAGGTTGGTCTGCTCCAATGCTAGCCAGACAAGCTCCTCTGCAGCTCATATATTTCTGCATACTGTTTAAAGAGAGGAAAATAACGGTAGTAGGAATAGGAAATCATCCGGATATAAAAACGAAATGTTCTATATGATTTCCATTGCATTTACACAGGCTATCTTTGTATTCTTTCAGGATGAATGTCACACAACATTTTAATTAAAAGGGTAAGTTTGACCCCAAGTATGGGAATTGGAGTATCTCAAAATTAAACACAAATATCTTGAAGTCCATTAGGCCACCTGAGAGTGGAGAAAATTGTCACCATTAAAGTTACGTACACATTCAAGGAAATTATCCAAACTATGCATCCCTTCATAAATATTGCTAAGAAAACACTCTTTTTACAATATTAATTTGGCATCAGATACACAAACATTTTAAGACAAGAAAACAAACACACAAAAGAAAAACTTACATTTCACATTGATTAAGCAGGACAAGTTTACTTGGTACGCATGATTGCCCATTTGACTTACAAACAGTATCACATGACTCCCCTTGCCTTTTACCCAGGTGATGTAAAGTAAAAAATAATATAGATCAGCCTGATTACAAGTATAAAAAGGACAACAGAAAGAATAACTAGGAGAACTTACTTTCCAACAATAACATTAATACCACCAAGCCTCACTTCTGAGTGTGTATTGGTAACCCCTGTTGTACAAAATATCGTATTTTAGATCCTTCAGGAGTACACTTATCCAAAGGTATAACTCCAGGGAAGAGCAATGATTGAAAATGAAAGTAAAAGAATGGTGTTGCCAAGAACTATTACATGGTGACGAAAGAAATTTACAGGATTGCTGAATGAAGTTAACTTTGAGCCACACTGGAAGGTTTATTACTTATTGTTCTATAGGTTTAATTTTCAGCCAAAAAAAAAACATATTCCAGTCCTATGAGCTTCCGTCGGTAGCATATCATTATTAAGAACCTTTTATTTTGTTCCTTAATATCAAGAATTTCAGAAGAAAATTTGAATGAACAGTAACAATATCCATAGCTGGGTCTCGTCCATCAAAGTGCCAGTGGTAGTACCAGCATCTTATTTATGGGCATTTCATCTAATATTAGGATGGTAGGCCTTTTAAGGAATCTAAATTGGTTCCATCGTAGTTATTATTTAGTTTTTTGTTAAACGAAGAAGATTTTATTAATGAAGAGAGAAGAAATTGCAATGCATGTGAAAGACGAGAAGTCCTCCCATATGAAAACAAAAAGAAAACAGAAAATGAGTGGAAAAAACATCTTATTAGCTTTAGTGAAGCACCACCCACCAATCCCTTGAAATTCTGACAAAACAAACTCTTTAAAAAACTCCCAATGCATGAGCGCATAGAGAAGGAAAAGATAAAAGACGCTATCCCAAAATAAAATTATCATTTCCTGACCACAAAAGATCCTAGCATTCCTCTTGATCCAAACTCGGAAATCCCCACAAAATGATGCAACATGCACATGTCCAAGGTTTTGTCCTTCATGGTAAATCAAGTGACTAATTGGCTCAGAATTTTTTTCTCTTTGGGGTGAGACTGTCTAAATCACGTCTGGAAGAGAATGTAGACAGACTGGGTTGATTGATTTGGTTTATTGGGAGAACAGTATGTATCTATTTGAGAGAGTGTTCAAGTTATGTCTCTCTCACTCTTCTTTTAAAGGTCAGACTATAAAAAATTTAAAAAAAAAGAAAGAGAAAAATAACGTAAAGGAAGAATTCACTGCTTATAGGAGGATATGCTGATAGTTGCCATATCAAGAAAAAAACGGTTGCCACGAAAAGCGAATCATGGCCAAAAAAGTTAAGTGAAATTCATGCTTCATTAATTCTATGAAATTTTATCAAAAGAGACAATAGCATAGCTATCCAGCTTTAAGTAGATGATGCTACCCCGCCCCCTTTACAACATGAGCAGCCGAAAACCAAAGGAAGAGAATAGAAACTGTATAGGGTACACTAGATGTTCTAGAAATCAATGAAAGTAGTCTTGATTCAAAACTCGACTTAAGACTCACCTGAAATATTTGAAGGCAGAGCAAAACAATGATGAAAGTCACTGAAATAAGCATTTTCATGAACCTGAAATATAAAACTAATTTCAGATTATATAATCACGCTTTACACCACAAAGTGTAAAGCAGAAAATAGTAATTGTATAAATATCCATACCGTATATACACTGATGCATACCATTGGAGGCCCAAGAAATTAATTAGAGAAACAAATCTTGGATGATTTGGTCAATTTCAAAGCTGAACATAAAAAGTTTGGACTCTTTTGTCTTTTGAGTCTTTCTTACATTTTGTTGAAGTTTTATGCCTAATAGATTGCTACATTTAACATTTATGTTAGGTATGTTGGTAATTTTTCTGTGAGCTAAAATTATTGGCTGTCATGCTGAGCTCTGTCAACTCAAGCTATGTCTATATGATTTGTTAGCAATTGATGGAAGACAGCCTGGATTTCATACTGTAAGCACATATAATAATGGGAATAAGAAATTAAACAAGAAGGAAATAGCAAACGATTGAATTCAAGCTCTCCAGCTCAGATTTTGTACTTATATTGCAGAAACAAATTTTGCTAAAGCAGAACGCTACCTTACTTTAGAATCAATGTTGGCACTCATCATTAATCACCAGTTACTCATGCGTGCTAGTTCTAAAGGGGTTAATCACAAGTAAATTCTCTACTAAATTGTAAGGATTAGTGCTAACTTTATTTCCAGGAGTTCTTCAATTTCAAGGATAATACAAAGGGCAGTCCTTCCAGCTTAGCAAATGCAAGGTTTCTTAGGTAGCATATTTACTCACAACTTTGGTCACTAATTTCGACCAAATTAATTATGAAACGATTAACAAAATAACTAATTTGACTCGAGATTCTCAAGAATATATTTTATCAATTGGCCTAAAATGGTATAGGGCAACAAATTGAATAGAGGGCAGAATTATATTCTTCCAAAACTCGCTTCATCAGGAAGGGTACCTCCATCAAGGAATACAGTGAAGGATATGAAGACCCATCCCAGTAACATGAGAACTCAGAAAGTTTGTAATCGTTTTCAGAATTGGAACTTATACTTAAGTTTAAGACCCAGCCAAACTTCGAGATTATACCCAGAAGCATGAACAAATATATAATGTAACAAAAAAGAAAACTGAGAAATAATTGCATACCACACTCTCTGAATTATGATGACACCTTCCAGCACAGAAATCAAAAACACTTGAATAGGTCCCTGCAGACACTAATGACTTAATATTATCCTGTCACTGCCAAATGAATGAGGGAATTTTTTCTTTTTCTAAGGGCAATTTTTTATTTCCTTATTCATATCCATCCACACACATGCAGTTAAGAAATTGCTACAGCAGGATACAGAACGTGGTAGCACATAACTAAACAGGGAAATGAATAGAATAAGTGCAACTTTTTATCCTACGTTTCATCATAACATCCTAAATTGTTCAAAATTTTCCATCTAGTGGTAAAACTCTTATTAGTTTGATATAAACCTCAATAAACTCCTACATGGGATTCATTGAGATATAGCTAACTAAAATGAAAACCAGTAATTCTCATCTTAAATTTGAATCTAACACGAAATAGACTTTACCAGAGGTTACTGGCTTTGCTATCTTCACCTTCAGTTCTAGATCTTTGTGTGTCTGCAATTGAATTTATGATGCAAGTTTGCCTCATTTTGCAGTTGCGCTAGCCCACATAAATTCATAGAGTTTTGTTCTTACAGAAAAGAAAATATCAAAATGGTGATAAAAAAAACTACCCGTGCAGGACTTAGGCAGCATGAAACACAAAATTCATACGAGTTGCAGCAGAGCGACTCGAGATTGCATCCACTGAAAACATTAAAAATTATTTTAGTAAAATTGATCATCTAAGGTTAAAAAAAGGGGTAATTAAACAATTAGAAATAACTCACTGACAAGAGTACTGCTCTCCTTGCCCTCGACAGCAGCGTGACCTTGTATCCAATGATAGTGCATCACATACGTAGCCTACAATGTGCAAAACTGATCAGGGGAATGCAGCAATTGGCAAAAAGTGCAGTACAACAGGCTTCGATTTGCAATTTTATATTAAGGAACAAAAGTAATAGAAGTTCGGGTATAATAAAGAACTTAAACACACACGCACAGACACACACACACACACACACACACACACACACACGACTCTGCATCGACTGGCACCGGTTTATTCTCTGTGTCATAAGAAGTACAATCCTTGGAGATTAAGCTTCAAGTAAGATTTTGGGGTTTTAAGAGGCACAAGGATGCCAAGATCATTGGAGGTTCTTGTTTTGCTATTTTATGGGGCATATGGACTGAAAGAACTACTACAATTTCTTCTTCTTCTGTTTTTGCTATAAGTGCTACAATTTCCTATGATAACTATCACTCTCTTCCTCTTCCATGGGATATCTTAGGGACAATGACTCATTATAGCATAGTTTGGAGTTGCCGTTTCAGTTGTCCATACATATTGGTACGCAGCAATTCGTTAGTTTGTCTTTATTTTCTCACTTTCCCTTGTATTCTTTCGTCCATCTTTGTCCTACATCATACTCTGTGTGAGATGCCTAAACTAATCCTTTGACATTATATCAGAAGATCTTACTGTTTCAACCAATAGAACCGTCGGAAACTTTGATGTTGTCCAACAGACGCACCAATATGTGGAAAAGGAAAAATCTTACCATTATCATCAGATAGTAAATATCTTCCCTGAACTGTAGTTCTGCAAATTTATTTCCCTTGAAGGCTGACATCCAACCTACAATAAGAAGGCTTCTTAAAAAGGAAAACGGAAGAAACAAACCATGAAGAAACAATAAATGGAAAACTTCAAAAATGGGGCAATATTCATTTTCCTATAGCACTCATCACAACTTGAGAAGGATAAATAAGAACTCAAATAATTTGACAAAGCAAACCTCAGTAAGCTTATCATGTATAGTCTTTAAGGCTATGCCACACCAGAAGTAGGCTCAAAAGCCAGCAAGGCTCACCCATAGCCCCTTACCTAACTTCATGTGCAGCGCCTTACTTCATTTTAGCTTCAAGCTCGAGGCATGGTATAGGTAACACACACATAAGTTTTTTATTAAACTTATCAACGGTTCTATTTTTAATTAATTAAGAGATATATGGTCTGGTTAGACTTTGGTTATTTACAGTTATGTGATATACCAAATGGCTTCCTAGCCAACCAGAGCAAAAGCAAGAAATAAAACCCTAAGGAGTCACTTGATCTATACTCGTACTTCCTCAACAGTAAAATCTTCTTTTCTTCTCATACTGTCCTATACTAACCTTATATTTACTGCTCCCTTGCAGATAACCACTCCATATGAGCTGTGAATTATTTCTGAAATTTTACTGGAATTTGTTATATGATGAGAATGCATATGATACTTTTTGTACAAGTGAGATTTACGCAATGTATTTCAAAGTGTTGCCTAGACATTGGTTACCCAAGATCAACCGCTTATTAGTCTTCTTGGCACCCATCCAAGAAACTCAGAGCCAAAACCTGCATCAGTGACTTTCATTGGACAAGTTAATTTCTTATTTAGCATAACACCACAGCCAGTTTCCCAGTAACTTTATACAATTAGCAAGATATTATACGATGATCATAACATACAGAACACATATGCCTGCCACAGGGTACGGATCATATAATAGGATATAGCAGCACTAGGTATATAACTGCTTTAAATTAGGAATTGAAACTATCCTTTTACTTTCGTACCAAATTTTAACTCTTACTTGATAACTGCTTGGCTAATTTTCTAAATAATACATATACGAATCTTCAATAACTAAATCTTGAACAAGAATAAAACATTTTCCATATAAAAATTATTTCTTTAAAAAAAATTAGAATAATTAATTATATAATAATGAAAAGAAGTAATCTTTCGTGCAATGTTTGATTTTAGAACCATAAGATTTTCTAATCAAATATTTTCAAATCTGGGGAACAAACAGAGATTATAATATGTCTCTTACCTGATAGCTGACTGAAGTTGGGGATGAGAGATGAAAAATTTGCAATTGAAATAATATTATTAGGCAGGAATGTAGACGAATGTTGAGCATTTTGAGACGTATTTTGGCGAAAAAGTTGGGTGAGAAATTAGGGCTCGTTTTGTCGGTAAAACCATCCGCTCTCTTTATGGGTCGGGTTGAAGGTAACTCTAGCCGCCCAAACCGATTAATGGAGTTACGAAGAGAAAATGAGTATTAAATTAAAGTCGTTATGAATTGGAGCAAACTAATCTCCTTGTTACATGCCAATAAGGTTATTATTTAGCGGCTAAAGACTTAAAAGACCTTATGACTGTTATATTTTACATTCAATTTTTATTTATGTAAGTAAGTTTGTTTGTTCTTTTATGTAAAGAGTGATAATGTGTACTCATTATAAAATGTATAAGCTTATTTATATATATTTTTTATGTAAAATATGTAATATCAATAATATGTACTCTCTTCATTCGACTTTATTTGTCATTTGATTTTTTACGATCAAATTGATCAATTTAAATATTAATAATTAAATAAATCTGTTAAAAAAAATTAAAATCAGATAAGTCGATTTTGATAGCATATTCGATAAACTTTCTTATAATAATAATAATTTTGTGCCTATATCTAATAAATTTTGATTATAAATATAGTCAAGTTGATCATAAAAAATCAATTAGGACAAATAAAATTGGACAGAGTGAGTATTTAATATGAAATTAGTGATGATATATGCTCCTTTCCATCCTTTAAATGATGGCTTAAGATATAATTTTTTTTTGTTCTCAAAAAATGATAATAAATACACACAGTAAAAAGAAATATGTTAATTAATACAATCAGCTAGTGTGTGTTTTATGTAATTTTGTGGGTCATTAAAAATGAACTTATTTTTTTTTTACTCATTAGTTTAATAATGTTTCGAATCAATTAACCATCTATCTAATAATTTTTCTGATTCTATAAAGAGTCCATGTATAAAAATTAGAGTACAGTACAATGAGATAAAAATCATAGTCATTTAACCCCATGCCGTAACTTGATTTGCCATGACTTGAAATAAACACCATCTTATAGGTCTGTGATAACTCCAACAATCACAAATATTTGACTTACACGCCTTCACTTGAACCATGAATCACCCTATGGGTTACTTTTGAATTCATTCTGGTTTTTTCATTGTTGTTATTAAAACAACAAACAAATATCATTTTCCACTGTCAATACATGCAAAAAATCACTTATTATAATGTCTTTTAACTAATAAATGTCTTCATTTACATCATTATATACTAAAATAAATTTAAGGTTGAATTACATGTACATTTCTCCTTTCAAATTATCAAATCCATTTTAAAGTAGTCCCTCAATTAGCAAAGTGAACACTTTTATCTTCATACTTAGCAGTTATACTCAATTATATTTGTTTCCTATAAGACCCCGGATTTTATGAAATACAAAATTAATTTTTCTTAATATATATTTTTTCCTGAAACAATAAGTGGTTAAATTGATAAAGTTAAAAGTTATGGATGTTATACGCAAATTTTATTTTGTCGAACAATATTCTTTTTGTCGGGGAATATTCGGGTCGTACGACGACACCAAAATAACTAATCATTGGTGGACTCCACAACGGAATATTTATCGGATATAAAAAACGACAGAAGTAACCTTTTTAAATAAAAATAGTTAACGGTGTTATCACTTTTAACTGTTAAAATACCAGTGATAAAAGAATAGTAGCATATGGTATTTTATGGTATTTTACTATAGCACACAGTATTCTACAGTAGCACACGGTATTCTACAGTAGCACACGGTATTGTACAGTGTCTCATATTATTGATCTGATAACGTGGTCATTGCACAGTATTCATCAATAATTGTTATTACACAGTATTTTGCATTATTGATTCAATAATTGTCATTACACTGTATTATCATTGAATCAATATTTGTTATTACACTGTATTTTAAAATTATTGAACCGAATAATTATCACAGTAACAAATATACAGTAATTTATATTACTAAATTAATAATAATCTGTAATGTGTTTCTTATATTATTGTTGAATTATTGTTGTAGCATTATTTTATTATATATGTTGCACCAACATGAAGAAATAAAAAAAATAATTTTTATTATTATTTTGAATAGTAAACATGTGGGCCCTTTGTGGGGGCTGTTTACTTGGTCACACTCCGATCCTTGATTTTGATGATAACCTTATTATGTTACTAAAACCTGTGTTTTGAGTTATGTGCGGAAACTTGAAAATAATGCTATTCAGCAAACTGATTTCATGACTGGATGACAGCTTCATATGGAAAGTTTTGTGAAGCAACTTCTGAAGAGTCTCGGGTCTTAGATTTACATGTAAGATCTTTGCTATGACTTATGTTTCAATTCAAAGCTCATTAGGTTGCATTCCATATTTAAAATATCAAAAACGTAATTTGGATTTACATGGTTTCAAATAAAGTGTCACACAAATTTAAAGGATCAGTTTACACAATCATTCCATATTAAGATCAATAGAATCGAAAATAAAGCTACATAATAAATTGTCCTTTCCTTGTTGGGAGAAAGTAGTTAACACTTGATTGATCAATACAAGGTTTCCATAAATCTATTATGCTAACTGTTTGACCTTTCCTTACTGGGAGATTTTAATACTTGTCTGATTAATTCTATATAAGGTTTCCATAAAACAGTTAACAGAATCAATCAATTGAGTGAAATTTATGATTGGCTGGTATCACGTTATATGGACTGATTGGTTGCTAGTAATAGAATCTTGCTTTTATTTATGGTATGAATAGTTCCTAGTATCATGCTTAGTCTGACGTGTTAAAGTTACTATCCCACGTTTTGTGCTTCTGTACATATAATTATAGGTATCATCATATGGGAATAAATCTATTCTTTAATCCATATCAATTACGTGCATTCACTAGATAGGCTTTTTGAAAAGTTACCAAAATCCAAAAAGGTTAAGTTGTACACGTTATTGTGGACCATCCCTTTAAACGGCTAGTTTCAATGTAGTTATATATCACGTCCAGCCGAACCAAAAAGGAATAGAAAAAGAATTATCAATACCCAGAATATCAAAAGGCTAACACTGCATAACAAGTTTTCGGTCTCTCACGCAACATACTCCCACACTGCTGAAGAACCTTAAGTCAATCTGATTCAGCCTCTGTCGTGTTCTGTTCTGAGAAAAACTTGGTGATATCTTATCTTTTGATCATTACATTTAGATATGAGCTTTGGGTTGTTACATATTTCATACATTGATCATAGTATTCTGTGTAATCAGTTTCAAGATTGTACTAATCTATTTTCTGTTGAAAGGGTTTTCACAATAAAGTTCCAAATAGCTTGGTGAGTAAAAGTACTCAAGTAAGTGCATAGGTGTGCACAAAGGAGCATATGTGCTTAGGAGGAAGTGTCCTCAAAGTTTGGAACTGTTATTATAAAAAGGTGTTTTGCAAGGCAATATTATATAATAAGAAGAAGTCTCCAATATCAAGTTGATATTGGATGTGGAGTAGGTCATTAGAATAGAGGATAAGGGCAGAACCACGTAAAAATCCTCATGTTCATGTGAATGTTTATTTTCTACATTTATATATTCTGCTAGTGTACTTCATCACATTTGGTTTCAAGCAAAAATAATCATATCTTCTAAATTCTATCTCCAGTGCAAATCAGTTTTCAAACCAGCAACCTGAAATCGGTTATTCAGCAGACTGATTTACCTTCTGTTTTGATTAACATAAAAATTGGACATAGTTTTTACTCTACACTTATTCAACCCCCCCTTCTAAGTGTGCCTATTTAAATTTCAGGGGCCACATGAGAAATGACATGAAAAATGAGTTGCTAGGTTGGTGTGAAAGCAGCGAGGCTGCTGCCTTGAATTTCTCAGGCTGGCATGCAGCATGCTAGCCACCTACCGTGCATAGTATCTTATTTTTTCCTATAAATAGCTTGCTCAGCTGAATAGAAAAATCACACCTAAAGCATAAAAATTTTCTACAAGTATTTTGTGAGTTTTCTTTGAGAATAGTAAGGTTATCTGGAGTGTTTGCAAATTAAAAGGAGTTCAAAAATTTTTGAAGTAAGTATTTTATTAAAGAGTAGTAATTGCACAAATACATATTTCACACGGTATTCACAAATCTTCCTTCATAAGACTCTTCTTTGAAAAGATTTATTTTAACAAAAAAGCTTTCTTTGGTATATTTATTTTGAAATATTATTTCAAAAATTATTATTTTACACTACAAAAAAATTATATTATATAAATAATTTTGATAGTTCATAATATATAAGTTATCATATACCTTAAAATTTATATGTGGTAATTACTAATTATATTATAAATATATAGGTTGATCAACCTCATTTTTATCAATATCCAGTCACGTGATAAGGTAAGGGGTATCATTCTTTTCATCATCATAAATGGATATTATTTTCTTTCTTACTTGTAAGGGATACCATCTTTTTCATCTTCTATTATTCAAACTTACTACAGTAAGGGATATCACTTCTTTTATACTCTTAAACTTACTAAGGTAAGTATTGTTCGGTAAAACTTCTGAAATGATTATACTTTTCTTAACAGTTTGTGCTCCATTTAATATCATTTCAATTGCACCTTCCTATTTACGTGAACCTTTCTATTGAATTGTAACCGTTATTCTGAAATGTGGATCTTAAATATCATTTTTGAATTTCACTCCACATCATGTTGACAATTTGGATATTATTTGAATATGCACAAAGTAAAATTATAAACTTTCGATATTTATTGTTTATCCTGTTTCTTTTGTTCATTATTAATATATCTGTTATTATTCTAATAATCAAGAATCAAATTGTTGTTAATATCTGTGGCCTGGGGCACAGATTGGATAAATGTGTTGATAGGTTAAAGGCGATATATTTGATAATTTGTCTTTTAAGGCACGTGGTGAATGTTCTCTTTGGCCTGGGGTAAAGATGAACTGTTGTTTAGTATGATTATGACCAAAGACTATAGACTGGTATAATCATGACCGTTGGTGCTATATTGAATATCTTTGGCCCGTAGTGCAAAGATGAACTGTTGACTTGCATGATTATAACCAGGAACTGTGAAATTGTATTATCATGGCCAGTGGTGTTTCAGATGATAGAAGTTGATGAAGTTTTTATTAAAAAGAGAACCTAGTGGACATCATGGTCCATATGATTTTTCTAATAGTTGTTATTTTGCTGCAGTTATTAATCGGAACTTTGTTTAAGAACTTAACTGTAATTGTTGAATTAAAGCTTGCTGTTTAAATTATTCTATCAAAAACTCAACTGTTGAAGGCTAACAATAATTTATTTGTCATTATCTTAGTCATGATATTCTTTACTGGATTATTTGAGCTCACCCTTTCATTTTGTTCCATTATTTTTCAACAGGAGATGAGAGAATAGCTGGGTCTAGTCGGAGGATGGAGTGAAGGTCCAAGTTGTTGTGAGAATCCGAATTTTCAGAATTATTTAATAAAATTAAATAAGAATTAATTGATAAAAAAATATCAAGGTTGTTTAAGTTAATTATTATTTTAAGTAATTTAAAGTGTTTGAAGGGATTTAATTAGTAAATTAAATCTGTACAGAAATGATGATGAATTATGTGAATTTTAAAATAATTGAAAAGTAAATAAATTGTGTAAATACAATTTATGAAGAATAAAAGAAATTTCAGGTAAATGTACAATAAATTGTACAATTTAATTATTGTGGAACTACAGAAGTTATGATTTTAAAGGAGGATATGTGATAATGTAAATGCATGAATTAAATATGTATATATATACATTTGTATATATATGTGTGTTATGTTTAATTAATAATTATGAATGTTATTAATTATGGAAATTAAAGGGATTAATAATTAAATTAATCCAAATTTAAATAAAAGGCGAATGAGGAAGTTAATAAAATTGTAATTTTTGATTTTAGACTTAATTAAGAATTATGATAAAGATTTAGAAATTGATTGAGAAGAAATATAATTATATAAACTATATAATAATAAATTATATAATTTATATAAGAAAATTAAAGTGATGTTTAAAGGAAATTACAATTATATAAATTATATAAGGATAAATTATATAATTTATATAAGAGAATTAAAATAATGAGAGAGTTAATAAATGTGAAGTTATTGATTAATTGATAATTATTGAGGAATTTAAGAAATTAATTAAGAAATGAGAATGTAAATATATAAATTATACAATATTAAATTATATAATTTATATATAAAGAAATTATTGTAAATATTCAAGAGATGAAATAATAAATAAGAAAAATGAATGTTTTAAGTTATTAAAAATTATATTTATGTATAATGGAGTTATTATGACTTTTATGAAAGATAATATTTCAGAAACGTTAACATGTTAGTGTAACATGATGTCCAGGTAACGAAGTGAAAAATTATGAAAAATAATTTTTATAAGTTATATGAATTATTTGATGATTTTTGGAGGTAAAAATTACCTCATATAATTACATGCATGTTGCTATGCGTGTACAAAATTTGTCAAGAAAAGTACCCAAAAGAGGTACTAATATTATTGATAAATCATATTATGATTTTTAGTGAATTAAAATAAATATTTTATATTTGTTATATAAAATATTTACTAGACGAAATAATTACATAATGTATAAAAATACTTTATTTTGGCTTGATTTGGAAAATTCGAGAAGGAGAAAAAGTTGGCTGGCTTAAGTCGGTGGAATGAATTTTCTTGCCAAAGTTGGATGGCTATAAATAGCAACAAAAAGGAAGAAAAGAAACAAAGGAAGAGAAAAAAAAAAAAAAAAAAAAACACACACAAAACAATTCCCTCTCTCTCTCTCATTTTTTTCCATCACCGCCACCCTTCACCACCCACGCACCACCATGGCTAGCAAGAAAAGAAAGTTTTGATGACATTCAAGGATTTATCAAGCTTCATGGAAGATTTATTAAAGGTATAAAATCATTTTATTGTTTTATTTAGGTATGTTTGTGGTAAAATTAATTGTGTGAAAAATTAAAAAATAATTAGAATAATTATTCTAAATAATTATTTGATATACATGTATGAATTATGCAATTTTTGGAATGGTTTTGTGGAGAAAATTTGGTGTAAAATGATTAAAATTTGGAAAGGTGATACACTGTTTGTGCTGCGAACTGGGAAAGAAAAAAAAAAAATAAAGGGCTGTCCGCGTATTGTGCGGCAGCAATTTCTCGCAAAACGGGGGCCAAAACGACGCCGTTTTGGAGCCGGTAGGAAGGCCCGCGCCATGCGCGGAAGAAGATTCCAGAAACGGGGCTGAAACGACGTCGTTTGGCGTCGGCAGAGTCACTGGTCGCGCATTGCGCGGTCGAAGGCACGCGGTGAAATTACCAGCGTGCCCTTTGCCTTTCTGGCTAATACCGAGTGTGTCCTAGACGCGCGAAAATTACGGTAATGCCCCTGGGCTTTCCGGAAAATACCGAATATATCCCTAAGGGCACGGAAATTACCAAAATGCCCCCAAAAATGATTTTTAATTAAAATAAATGTTTAAAAATTGTTTAAAAATTATAGAAAATTATAGAAAAATATAGAAATGATGTTTGAGTATTTAATTTAATATTTTTGTAAAAATATTAAATATTGGGGATTAATATTTAAATATTAATCCATTAAGTTTAAAGGTTAGAAAGGGAATAAATGTAAATTCGGAGAACCGAATACGCTAAAATTTGTCCAATGGGTCGGGTTGTCCGTATTGAAGGTACATGATATTAAGTTAAATTAATTTATTAAGGAACGATGTTAATATAATTAACCATATTATTAAATAATTGGCTCAGAAATGGTATTAATTAATTAAATTAATATCATAAGAGGATAAATAATTATTATTTGATTATTTTATGATCATAGGTTGATCGAGTAAAATGTTTGAGCTATTCATTTAAATTACTGGACGACAGGCAAGTTCTTTAGTCTTTTTATGTTAAATGTTGGACTGTTATAATATGTAATTCTTGTCTTAACTGCATACAAATTATGTTCTATGTGATACGTGATTAATATGACCACAATGTCTGCTTTGTGCAACGATTTGAATATATATATGAGATATATAGCTCAAGTAGAAGCACAACACGTAATGCATGACACACACAGGAGCATGTTAAACTATGTGCTACGTGAAGCATAAACTGTTGAACTTGCTGAGCCGTTGTGCTCATTACTTGTTTAATATACATTTTTGCAGGAAAGAAATAAATTTCAAAAACATCAGATGATGTAAAGACGGATTTTCCTAAAAGGTTGTGAATGTGATTATTAAATGTTTGTATTATGATTCAAGGTGGATAATTTGCCAAGTTATATTGATATGCTGTATGTACAGATAAGTTGGATCCGAATATGACGAGTATAGTTCAAATTGTGAACTGTAATTGTTCAATATGAATATTATGATAGAGACTATTATATGTCTGACTATGAATTACGACATAAGAATATTTTATGAATATAAATGACATTAAATGTTGAATGTGGATCTTTATGATACGGGTTACAGAAAGAAAAGAATAAGTAAATGTTGCGATCCAGGGACTAGGATCCAGATGTAAGGATTTTACATAATCAAATATTTTAACGCAATGATTGAGAAAAGAAAAAAAAAAATTATACCGAAAAATTGGTACTTGATGATTTTGAAATCAAGGAGATTAAAGATTTATTAACGAACCGAAATTTGGACGTAAAGAAGATAATGTTTAATAAATTTAAAATTTAAAATTTAAGGTAATAAGATTGGTCGAATTTCGGGGTCGTTACAGTTGTAGCTGTATTAGTCTTCATAAGTTATAAAATATTGTGACAATAATAATGAAAACTTAGTTGTGTATTATTTGAATACTGTACTGTGATACGTTGTACGTTGTATTGTAATAGGTGTTGTGTATTTTGACAACTCAAGTTTGGGCTGCGTGGGCCCAGATTTGGGAGTGTCCAATTAGTATCATAGCTTAGGAATATGGTCTTTAATAGAGATCTGGTGTTAGAACTAGGAGGGGAGAGACGAATAGAAACAGTAACTAATGTGTCATACCTAAATTAGATTTTGTTATCTAATGAGTCGATTTGAATATAGGGACAGGAAGTGTTTAGTCAATTTATTTAACTAACATTTATTTTGTGACCACAGTTAAGAATGACATCTAGAAATCAGGAAGTTAACTATGGAATGCCCGAAGTAAATGTCGCTAAGAATCAGGAAACGACGAATAATCCTCCTACAAACTCAGAGTTGAATCATTTGCCTTAGGCAAAACTTATTCGTGTTCTATCCAAGAAGGATGAAGGTGAAAGCTCTACTACATCATTTCAGATCCGTTCTTAGAAGCAATTAAAGAATGTAATGAACTTGCAGAAATTATTGCCTTTAATCTACTCACTAATTAGAATAGTCATATCACCTAGTTATGCTATATAACAAATGATCAAAATATATGGACTTTTCATATCAGTCTTTGGAATTTATGGTGTTCCAGCTATGATTTTCAAGAGTATTTAAAAATGATGTTTCTATACTTTTGGGCGTTACAATTTAGAGGAATTTAGGTTAAGTTAGTCATTATCGTGGAAACTGCAGTTTATCGAAAATACTATTTTAATGAAAATCATTGGTACGTTACTACTGATGAAGTTGATGAATCCAAAAAATAGTTTATTAGAATTTTTTTTAGTGGTATGCCTATGGTTGAAATACGTGAAGATCCGGATGAAGTATTCGGGACTTAATTTGACTGTAACAGTCTTGCTGATCAAGAAACCGAAAGAAGTGATAACCGGTAAGCTATTTATAAATTCTTGTGAAGTTTATGCCCTGTTAGATACTTGCTCTGCCCATTCTTTTATCTCACTTGCATGTGCTCAACGTTTAAACTTAATTCCTGAAAATTTGGACTTTGACTTATCAGTTGAAAGGTTATCTGGAGTGTTTACAAATTAAAAGGAGTGCATAAAATTTTCAATTAAGTATTTTATTAAAGAGTAGTAATTGCACAAATACCTATTTCACACGGTATTCACAAATCTTCCTTTATAAGACTATTCTTTGAGAAGATTTATTTTAACAAAAAAGCTTTCTTTGAAATATTTATTTTGAAATATTATTTCAAAAATTATTTTTGAAGTTATTATTTTACACTGCAAAAAAAATTATATTATATAAATAATTTTGATAGTTCATAATATATGAGTTATCATACACCTTGAAATTTATATATGGTAATTACTAATTATATTATAAATATATAGGTTGATCAACCTCATTTTTATCAATATCCTGTCACATGATAAGGTAAGGGGTATCATTTTTTTCATCATCATAAATGAATATTATTTTCTTTCTTATTTGTAAGGGATACCATCTTTTTCATCTTCTATTAATCAAACTTACTACAGTAAGGGATATCACTTATTTTATACTCTTAAACTTACTATGGTAAGTATTGTTCGATAAAACTTCTGAAATGATTATAATTTTCTTAACAGTTTGTGCTTCATTTAATATTATTTCAATTGCACATTCCTATTTACGTGAACCTTTCAGTTAAACTGTAATCGTTATTCTGAACTGTGGATCTTAAATATCATTTTTGAATTTCACTCCACATCATGTTGACAATTTAGATATTATTTGAATCTGCACAAAGTAAAATTATAAACTTTCGATATTTATTGTTTATCCTGTTTCTTCTGTTCATTATTAATCTTTGTTATTATTCTAATAATCAAGAATCAAATTGTTGTTAATATTTGTGGCCTGGGGCACAAATTGGATAAAGGTGTTGATAGGTTAAAAGCGTTGATAGGTTAAAGGCAATATATTTGATAATTTGTCTTTTAAGGCACGTGGTGTATGTTCTCTTTGGCCTGGGGCAAAGATGAACTGTTGTTTGGTATGATTATGACCAAACACTGTAGACTGGTATAATCATGACCGTTGGTGCTATATTTAATATCTTTGGCCTGTAGTGCAAAGATGAACTGTTGACTTGCATGATTATGACTAAGAACAGTGAAATTGTATTATCATGGCCAGTGGTGTTTCAGATGATAAAAGTTGATGATGTTTTTCTTAAAAAGGGAAGCGAGTGGACATCATGGTCCATATGATTTTTCTAATAGTTGTTATTCTGCTGCAGTTATTAATCTGAACTTTGTTTAAGAACTTAACTTTAGTTGTTGAATTAAAGCTTGCTGTTTAAATTATTCTATCTAAAACTCAACTGTTGAAGGCTAACGATAATTTATTTGTCATTATCTTAGTCATGATATTCTTTACTGGGCTATTTGAGCTTACCCTTTCATTTTGTTCCATTATTTTTCAACAGGAGATGAGAAAATAGCTGGGTCTAGTCGGGGGATGGAGTGAAGGTTCGAGTTGTAGCAGTATTAGTCTTCATAAGTTATAAAATAGCGTGACAATAATAATAAAAACTTAGTTGTGTATTATTTGAATACTGTACTGTGATACGTTGTACATTATATTGTAATAGTTGTTGTGTATTTTGACTACTCAAGTTTGGGCTGTGTGAGCCCAGATTTGGGAGTGTCACATTTCCCCTCTAATTTCAAAGTCATGTACTTTTTTAAGTAGTTTATAAGTGTTTTTTAATTATATGAAATTTTCAATGCAGAGAGAGGCTTCAAGTGTTGTAAGGATTTATTGGGATTGACTCATTTTTCACCTGGTCGAATGAATCATCGTTACGACAGAGCAGTTGGGAGTCATTCCTAAAAGTCAAACGTGATGTGAATTTGGGCTTAGTACTTTATTAGCAGCGCAGTCTTGGATTTATCTAATGTTTTATGGCTCATGAGTTTAAATTCATGTTATAGAAATTAGGGTTTTTTAGTTGCTATATAAACAAATGTTTGGTGTGTGGATCTGCATTTAAAATAATTGTATACATAAGGCTTCAGGGAATTGATTCCAACCATTCTTGCTTGAAATTGGAAGTTCAGAGTTGTAAAGCGTGTGAGGCATTATAAATATACCAAACACGCAGGATTAATCACAGTTTAGTAAACTTAAATATATCGTGTGTTATCTACTTTTTGTTCTTTTTTAATTTTCGTGTAATTTTGCCCAATATTCAATCCTAAATGTTTTCAATATGACAAGGGAATAATATAAATGTGTTGTCTCAAACAATCTCTTCCTTTAAGAATATGTATGATGACACTGAAAATTCCCAATAGCAGGGTTTGTCAAAATTTTATATATATATGTGTGTGTGTGTGTGTGTGTAATCCATAACAACTATTTGCTATGGCAACTGTTCCAGCAAACTGATCTTATACCATTAAACAAATGATCTAAAAGTCTAAAAAATAATTTTGCCCAAGCCGCTACTAGGAGTAGCGGCAAGGGAAAACAACATTGTTTTCCTAGCTGCTACTCCTAGTGGAGGCTAGGCTAAACCCAAAACGACGTTGTTTTTTAAGTTTTAACACTATGTTTGCAGACCCCATTGTTGCAACCAAATACCCATACGTTTGGATAAACCAAATCTCAAACAATTGAAATCCACTAGATGGATACTTGATTGAGATTACTTAAAATGGTTACAAATTTAAAAAGGCTTGGATCTTGTTATTTTTAAAAGAGAAAATAAATGATAGCTGAAATGGTTGTTTTTTAATGAATGATGAAAAAGCTTCAGCTGATTTATGCTTTGGGAGATTTGATTAATCCTTATCATTTTAAAACATTGATTAGTTGTATTCATCTAAATTTCATTGTATTATGCACATCCTTCAGTTGCTCACTTCACCAACAAAAATCAACAGGACTTACTTACAAACTAGTAAAACTTTGCCTATATATATAGCACATCCTTCATTTGCTCACTTTACTAACAAAAATCAAAAGCTAAGAAGAGAGAGAGAGATAGAGAGAGAGAAGGAGAGTGATTTCAAGCATTCAAGCTAACCAAGAAGGAGGAATAAGAAGATCAAAACCAAGAGGAGCAAACACAATAACTAGGTATAAACCCTAACCCATTTAGAAATTTAAAGTCTTTATTTCATGAAAATAATTACGCCCTATGTGTACTTAAGCTTATTTTGAAGATCTATATATTGTAATACCGTGGATCATGGGTGAAAAATTGAAAATACAAAGAAAATATACGGAGGAAGCATGAACTAGTTAGAAAAACCTAAACTAATTACTAGAAAATATTTTTCTGGGGTAAATATGTATGTATTTGAATGGGTACATGCTAAGAGTAAATAATAACATGTTAAGATGTGATAACATGAACTATGACAAAAGAAATTAAAATTCCTATAAGAAATAAGAAAAGAAAATTTTAAACAGACTTCGTTGAAATTTTCAACAAAATGGGGTAAAAACTCTAAAACAAAGCCTAATTTGGTAATGATCAGAACTTTTAGTGTATTTCAAAATTTTATGTAAAGTTTATTGGGATGGATGTAAGTCAGCTAAATTTCTGCACAGGTTTGAGACTTAAATTCCTTGTAAATTATTTTTTGTGAATTTTCTAGCAAAACATGGCAAATTGAGTAACTTTCTGACATAGTTTTTCGAAAAAAGGTTCTGGACAGTTAACAAAGGAAATAAAATCAGGGCTTTGGGTTATGAAACCTGATAATATAAGGTGTATTTTAGCCCAAGAATAAACATAAATGGACTTGTAATGAAGGAGTTATGACTAAAATAAAATTAGAATTTTAAAAATGAAAATAGTTATAACTTGAGTTCTATTAACTCTGTTTGAGGTGAAATTTTAGGAAAATGTGTATTTTGATGATAGGAAGATATTGTCCACAAGTCATAATGTTTGGACTGAATTTCAAATTTAAAGAATTTTACAAATTTGGACAGAAATGGGTTTGAAATAAATATTAATAATGCTGGGGAAAATATGGAAAAATTAAAAACTATCTAAAATATAATTACCTAGGTAAGGTCGAAAGAAGAAAAAATAATGTTTAAAGTGGTTTATGGACAAAATAAAGTATAAAATTTTATGAAAAGTTACTTAAAGAAAAACCGAGAAATATGAAATATATTTTACTGGTTAAATTCTGTTAAAATGAAATGTATAAGGTTATGTGAGCGATAAATAAATATTGTAATGAGATTATAAATGGTTGTGAGCCCAGAAATAAAATTAGGGTTCACATTAAATGGCCATAAATGAAATTAGGGTTAACATTGAATGACCTAAAATAAAATAACGGACAACGAACAAATAAATAGCGAAAAATATAATTTAAGAGTTGTTGTCATGAGTCCCATGACAGAAGGCTCGTGGGGACTACTTGTGTTTGGGAATCGGTTGAGGGATTGGATTGGTGGCTAGAAGAATTGGGTAATTTGGGCATTACCTGGATAACTAGGGGTATTCCATGGATTTTCTTATCATTAATTGCATTTCTGGAAATTCCCCTCTTAACATGTGCCTGGCACATGTCATGGACCCTATAAATATCCTTCACCTAACAAGTGAAGGAGGAGGAACATTTTTGGAAGGAAAAGACTTGAGAATTCTAGCCATATAGAATCACTCACTCTCTCTCTCTCAAAACAAGAAGGACGTTGGAAGGAATTGAGAATTTGTGATCGACTCATCATCGAGTGAATGAAAGTGTTGGCTTGCCTATCTGGAATTCACTCAAAACACCTGTCACGGCTCCAGGACACCAGCGGTTATGCCGTGATCCTGGAGTTCTGTCACGTGTTACTTTGGTAGTTGCTCATCGATTCTTCTCCCCTCTCCAATCTTTCAACCGATTCCGTACTCTTTTCGGATTTCTTGTCTCCACCATAACTACGAACCCTAACCCTAGCAAGGTACGCAATTTTCGTGCCTACATTATTTTGGCGACTTCGCTGGGGAGGTGAGAATTTGTGAAGGGTAGGTATGCCCATAACTCAGGGTGGGAGAGCTACAAGAAGAGATCCGCAATCAACGAGTATTACTTCACAAGAGTTTGCAGATAGACGGGTGGATATTGATCAACCGATTGTTGAGGACGCATCAGACAACATTTTTTCTTCTTCGATGGCTGAACAAAGACAAGCTGACGACACGCAAGGAAGTGGTGGAAGGCCAAATGAAGAGGCTTCCGGAGAATAGATAGTGACAATAAATGTGCAAATGGAAATGCTTAAGGCACTGAAGGAGGCAAGAGAAGAATAGGGGATGATGATGAACATGATGTTGGACATGAAAAAGGAACATGAAGAAATGACCAATTTTTGACAACAATTGATGCAAATCCCTACCTTAAAAGCAATGCTTCCGGGAAGTTCATGACATAATCAGTCGGTGAAAAAAGATGATAGCAATAGAAACCATCATAATGTGACCTCTGGGGTAGAAGCCCAACCGATACCCGTGATAAACCTTGAAGCACCAAATAGTGGGGAAGGGATACAGAAAAAGGTAGAAGTAAGTCCCACACAACAGCTCATTGCACCAATTAACCCACAATCATTCACACATCCACATGTGTCTATGGTTTCGAACCCACAGCTAGATGCAAGTGTGCATCAACCTATCTCCACACCTCAGATGAATCAATTTACGCCCGTGTCAATACCAGGAACGGGTCAATATGTGACAAAAGAAGATATGATGGATTTGATTAATCAGATGAAGAGGCAGGCGTCCAGACGTGCATAGTTAGATTTCACCCCACCATATCCAGTGTACATAAGAAAGCAGATGTACCCCGCAGGGTACATCGAGCATCCCCCACAATTCCCCAAGTACAGTGGAGAAAAAGAAAATGCAAGGGAACATATCGCACGTTTCGTGGAGTCGATGTCCCCGTGGTTGGGAATTGATGAAGTAAACAATCACAATCTTTTACTAAGAGAGTTTAATAAAACGCTTACTGATGGTGCCTTCAGTTGGTATTATAATTTGGAGAAGGGGTCGGTCAGAGATTTGGATGATATGAAGCTTCAGTTCTTCAAGAAGTTCTTTTATAATCAGAAATAGGTGACAATTGTGGAACTGATGAGGCTTCAGCAGAAACAGAATGAAGAATTGACTGATTGATTATGTTGATAGATTTCGTGCTCAGGCGCAGAAGTGTATGGAGCCGATTGAAGAAAAGAACCTAGTAAGTATATATAACAATGGTGCAATGGATACCTTCAAGCCCCACCTGATTACTAAGGCTTGTGATTCATTTACAACGCTGTCTACCTTCGCACAAGACATCAGAAGCATTGTTATAGTATCAGTGAATCATCCAACTGCTACATGGAAGGGAAAGCAAACGGCAACCGTGGCTTTGGCAGATTCTCAGTCAAAGCCACAAGGGGGCAAGAAGGAGAAAACGGAGAAGAATGATAAAAGAAAAGACAAACCAGGAGACAAGTACTCGGTGTTACCTATTCCAGGAGTAATTACTTGTAGTAAGAAGGCATTTAGAAGTCTGTATGAACAATGGATATAACATGGGGTGATCAGGCCACCAAAAGCTAGATTTCCGATAACGGATGAGATGAAGAAAAATTCAAAGTTTTGTGTCTACCACAAATACGTAGGGCACTCTACCATGGATTATTACAGTTTGAGAAGAATTTACCATGAGAAACTGACAGCGGGAGAAATTGAGTTGGGTCAGAGTAGTAGTGTACATGATAAGCCACTACCCAACCATAAATGCAAAGAGACATGTAACACTGTTATTCATGTCGAAACATCATGAGTTAGAGAAGTTACGATGATAGAAAGTGGGGAAGTGTTAGAAGAGTTGGAGGTTCCCGAGCCAGGGATACAAGTGACGGCATTAATGAATGGAGTAAAGTTTAGAAATTTCTTTAATCAGATTAGGTTGTCCAAGGAAGCAAGGATTGAGGCAACCAAGGTGTTAATCAAAGTTGTTGAGGCACAAGAATCGTGTATGGTAGTGAACAAGAGTTTTGGTAGGATATTAGAGCAAGAAGAGGGTAAAATTTCTTTCTCCAAGGCAGATAGGGAAGTAAAATATCCGCATAATAAACCATTGTATGTGACGGTAGTTATTAACAGCATGGAAGTAAGAAGGGCGTTTGTTGACAATGGGGCGTATGTGAACATTATGCCTTATAGTGTTTTCAAGTTATTGGGATTGTCAGACAAGAAGCTCATCAAAGAGAAAACAAGCATCACAGGGTTCACAAACCAGTGTACTAGGACCCTTGGCCATATTTGGGTGGACATGCAGGTGGGGAAAATGAGGGGACCTGTGATGCTTCATGTAGCGGAGATAGATGCTGCTTATCATGTGTTATTGGGAAGAGCATGGCAGAACGATTATGGGGTTGTGCCGTTGGTATTTCATCAATGTATAAAGGCTATATAGAAAGAGAAAGAGGTTCGAGTACCTGTAACAAAAAACCCCTTTGCACCAGAGGAGACACACATTATTGAGACAACTTTCTTTGATGATGTTGCTGAAGAAGGAGAAAATACTATTGCCAAACCTGACTCCTTGAAGTTAGGAAGTTGGGAAGATGTACAGGCAGATAAGTTCGTGATTGTAAAGAAAGAAAAGAAGAAGGTGAATATAGAACGGGGTGAGAGCTCCAAGGGAAAACAGTCAACAGTGGTAGACTTGGAGAAAGAAGGAAAATAGCAAAGGAAGAAGGAATTGAGTCATGATGATGTCAAATATATAATTAATTTCAAGCGAGAAGAAAGTGGAAATCAGAAGTTGACAGGGACCAAGAAGAAGGATGAGGAAAATGCAAGCTAGAAAAGGGTTGTAAGACCCGATGGAAAGATTCTATTTCGCTTATGACGGGGCGAGGGGGATGAATCTGAGGGTATACTCAGGCCCGAGGACTCAGGAGGAGTCCCCCACTCCAGCAGCAGTGGGAAAGCGGAGTTAATACAACAAAATGTTGAAACAGCTCCAGAATGTTTTGAAGATCGACCAAGGCCCCAACAAAATGAATTGGAAGAAATAAATCTATCAAATGAGGAAGGGACGATGAGGCCAATCCATGTTAATATGGAATTAGATGCTGATCAAAAAGAAAATTAATCAAGCTGCTGCGAGAATACAAAGATGTGTTTGCATGAAGTTATGATGAGATGCCAGGGATTGATGCAGAATTAGTAAAACATGAACTGAACATAAGTTCGGGAGTAAAATCAGTGAAGCAAGCACCTCGAAATTATGCCCCTGAAGTAGAAACACAGATTAAGGACGAAATCAGAAAGTTATTAG
The DNA here is from genome assembly GCA_947179155.2 of Hedera helix. Taxonomy (NCBI): domain Eukaryota; kingdom Viridiplantae; phylum Streptophyta; class Magnoliopsida; order Apiales; family Araliaceae; genus Hedera; species Hedera helix. The sequence goes on along the minus strand of OX359282.1, from coordinate 26,465,530 downwards.
AGGTGGGATTTATTAAACCAATACAACACCCAGTTTGGTTGTTTAGCATTGTACCAATGAAGAAGTCTAATGGCAATTGCGTATATATGTGGATTTCAGGGATCTGAACAAGGCATGTCCAAAAGATATGTACCCGTTACCCAACATAGATACATTGGTGGATGCGACTGCGAATCATGAAATGATGTCATTCATGAATGGGTTTGTGGGGTACAATCAAATAAAAATGCCAGTAGAAGACGCTGAGATGACAACTTTTCGAACACCTTTCGGGAATTTCTATTATGTTGTAATGCCATTTGGGTTGAAGAATGCTGGGGCAACTTATCAACGAGCGATGCATGCTATCTTTCATGATATGATTCATGATATTGTGGGAGATTATGTGGATGATGTAGTGGTAAAGTCAAAGAAAGTAACAACTCATGTAGAAGACTTAAGGAAGGTGTTCGAACGGAGTCGAAAGTATAAATTGAAAATGAATCTAAAAAAATGTGCATTTGGAATGACAACGGGGAAGTTTTTGAGTTTTCTCGTACATAATAGAGGTTTGGAGGTTGATCCTAGCAAGGCCAAAGCAATCACAGGAATGCCCTGACCAAGAACCTAGAAGCAGTTGAAGAACTTTCTAGGAAAAGTTTCTTACTTGAGGAGGTTTATGCCAGCATTGACAGAAGTGACAGAGCCCTTCGGGAGGTTACTAAAAGGAAAGGCAGAATGGGAATGGGGGCAAGAACAACAATGGGCATTCGAAAAAGTGAAGGAGATACTAACCATGTAAAAAGCAATGGTAGTACCAAAAAGGGGAATTCCACTACAATTATACATCACGTCAACAGTGAAATCTATAGGTGGACTGATTACACAAGAAGTGGACAAGGAGGAGAAGCCTGTGTACTACATCAACCGAATAATTAGAGGACCAGAGACCCGGTATTCACAGTTAGAGTGACATTGTCTGGCGTTAGTGTTTATTGCGCAGAAAATGAGACAGTACTTTTTGACGCATGAAGTTCAACTTGTGACTAAAATCGATCCAATTAAATACTTACTGACTAGACCTGCACTAATAAGGAGGCCTGCATGGTGGGTGATGATCCTCTTCGAATACGACATCAAGTGTGTGACGCCGAAAGCAATTAGATGTCAACCTTTGGTAGATTTACTGGCACAGTTCCCAAATGGAAAGTTCGAACCCCCAGCTGAAGATCTTCCTGGAGAAGAAGTGGAGTTACTTGAAGCAGAGAAGGGAGATTCAGAATGGTGGAATTTAACATTTGATGGGTCATCGACTGAAGGAAAAGGAGGAGCAAGAGTGGTGTTAATTACTGGAAAAGGGAAAGAAGTAGCCCTTTCCTACAAGTTAGATTTCCCATGTACAAACAATGAAACAGAGTATGAGGCGTTTATACTGGGTTTAATGGCGGCTCGAGAACTAGGAGCAAAAGTCTCAAAGTAAAGGGGGATTCCAACTTGATAGTGCAGCAAGTACGAGGGCAATTTGCAGTTAAAGAGCCAATTTTGGCACCTTATAGAACTGTGGTGCAAAAAGTTATGGAGGCCTTCAGGAATGTGGTGATCGAGTATGTGCCAAGGGAACAAAACAAGCAGCCTGATGCCTTAGTAATAGTAGCATCTCGGGTATATGTTACTTGAGAGGACATGGATGTGAAAGTGATAAAGAGAACTCTTCCAACCACGGTATTGGAATCATTTCCCAAAGATATGACAGAGGATTGGAGGTACTCAATTTCCCACCAATTACAGACAAAAGAAGGGACAATACCATTAGCGGAACTTCAAAAGTACAGAATCATTAAAGAGATACTTTATCATCGAGAAACGGATGGAGTTTTGGCGAGGTGTTTAGGAATGATTGAATTAAAGAGAGTATTGCATCAGGTACATGAAGATAATTGGGGGTTAGCAGATATTGGGTTGTATCGATGACAACAGCGACAAGGGTATTATTGGCCCGAAATGAAAAAAGAGGCAGAAGAATTGCAACAACGATGTCTATCGTGCCAGGAATACCCTGGGGAAGAGGAGTGCGCCTTCATTATTGACATAGAGGATTGGCAGGTTCCCTATGTGGAGTTCTTATATATTGGCGTTCTTCCCACTGAAAAGAAAGATGCAAGTATAATATAAAGGAAGTCACAAAGATTTTACTTACAAGAAGGAGAGTTATACAGAAGGGGATTAAATGGAAAACCTCTACGATGTTTAGATTTGGGAGAAGCTAATGATTTGGTTTATCAGATGCATAGAGATGAGCACCAAGGAGGAGCTAAGTTGTATAAACAGTTAATTGATCATGGGTACTACTGGCCAAAGATGGAAGACGATTGCTTAAAATTCGTCAAGAAATGTCATGCTAGTCAAATTCACGGGAATCTAGTGCACGCCCCTGCAGTAGACCTGAGAACTATAGCGATCCCATGGCCTTTTCATATATGGGGAATGGATCTCATAGGACGCATTCATCCGAATTCAAGAGGAAATATATGGATTCTGACTGCCACGGAGACATATACGAAATGGGTAGAAGCAGTTCCCTTGAAGAAAGCTACAGGACTAGCAGTGACAAACTTTATAAAAGGGCCCATCATTTGTCGTTTCAAGATTCCAAAAGTCATCTTGTTAGATAATGGGATACCCTTCATAAATAGGGATGTCAAGAAATTAATGGACAAATACAAGGTGAAACACTACAAGTCATCACCATACTACCTGAAAGGCAATGGTCAGTCGGAGGCCACCAACAAAACCTTGATCAAAATTCTGGCCAAGACTCTAGATGATCATCCGAAGGAATGAGCAGAACAGTTGCCAATGACATTATGGGCCTACCGAACTTCGAAGAGGAAGCCTACATAAGAGACTCCATATGCCTTAGTATATGGAGAAGAAGTTGTCTTGCCCGCAGAAATAGAAATTCCTTCAGCTAGAATGAAACTCCGAAGCCTAGTTGAGGAAGGGAATCAACCAGTTGCTCTAGAAGCCTTAGCTAACTTTCGAGACAAAGCTAAAGAGAAACTAGAAAGATACCATGAACGACTGCAGCGATAATACAATACTTGGTGCTCAAGACCGCGAATCAAGTCATAAGGGGAACACCAACCACCAAATTTTCCCCCAAATGGGAAGGCCTGTACTAGGTATGAGAAGTCTCTGAAAGCGGGTATTGCAAAATATCTCGTGTGGGATCTGATACTATCTTCGGCCCCTTGAACTTGAAGTGGGTAAAAAGATATTATACGTGAGATAGTTATTGAAGAAATAAAAGTTACACTTTATCTTTAAAAAGTGACCGAGGCACCCTGACTTGACCAAGTCCTCCGACCCGACAAGTTACACTTTATCTTTAAAAGTGATCGAGGGACCCCAACCTGACGAAGTCCTCGAACCAGACAAGTTACACTTTACCTTTAAAAGTGATTAATTTGAAATTTATAATATCGTGAAACGTTATGCTTTTCATAAAAAGCAAATGATTATTAATAATAAAGCTCAAAGTTTTGCAAATTTATTGATTGTGGAATTATATTCGTGCAAAGTTTTATCTTAAAATATTAATTTGGATGAGTTATGAATCAAGGGCCCATATTGATTCGTAACCAATCAAATTAATAAAGACGCATAATAAATAAAAATACTTTGATAATTGGAAGAAAGCAGTAATGACAAATGAGTTCTTTTGAAACAGGAAAATAAGTCCTATAAAAGGCCATGAGCTAAAGACCATGTCATATCAAATTGTAATGGGGGCATGGCTAAAGCTTCTAATGCAGTAATAGCTGCATCACAAGCCTGAATGTCATTCTTCAGTTCTCCCTTAAAATATTGAGCTACTGACTTATAATCTCGAAGCTTAGTCTCGTATTCTTGGAGCTTGTTTTTCACTTCGGATATAGCGGTGTAAATCTCTGAGTGCTCCTTTGAAGAAGTATGATAGTGGTGATGTCGGAAGTCAACCTCAGCCCGTAGTGTAGCAACATGATGATTCCGAGTAATGAGGTCCAATCTAGCACGGAAAGGGGACACGTCAAAACCGAGGGCGGCCAGATCAAGGACCTTGCAATTTAGACTTTCCAAATCTTCATTCTGCAAGGCCTGAAGAGAGAAATTCGACATCTCAATAATGAGAGTAGCTAGCCGATCTAACAAGAAAGTCACCAAAGAAGTCTCATGAATGATCAAACCATCTAAAGTTCGCGAGAACCGAATTAATAGACGCTCGAGGATATCTTGATTAAAGTCTATAATCTGAAAACCTCTCTATGCAACAAGTCTCCCACTTGGATTGAAGGAAGCTCTAGAATGAGCTATCTTGGAAGCCACTATGACATCTGGAGGGGAATTCATGATATCTGGATTTGTTGGCTGACCTGCCAATTCTGAATCAGTGGGAGGAAGGCCAAGATCATCCATGAAGGAATCCGCACAATTTGAATGAAAAGCGTCGAAGGTGGAAAAGTCCTCACGAGGTAAAGGCAAAAGATTTAGATGCTTGAACTGAAAATGAAGAATGGGCAACCAAATAAGAAATTATGCGAAAAGTATAAAAATAAGCAACGATGAAATAAGATGTATAGTGACAAGAAATATACCAAATATCCAATAGAAAAGGAGTCATGAGTCGCCTCGCCCGGTGAATTCGGACTATCACCCTCTCTAATGACTACTCTTTCAGCAGAATCCCTTAGGGGATGAGGAGGAGAATTAGCAATTAGACTTAAAGGATTCTCCCTCAGAGCAGTGATTTCCACATCATGAGCAGTAACCGTATTCCTTGATGAATCAGCAAATGGACTTGAAGGATTCTCCCTCAGAGCAGTGATATCCACATTATGAGCAATAATTGTATTCCTCGATCCAGTAAGAATAGTATTTGTAGTAGGAACAGATCCAGTCGCTAAAAAGAACCCGCATCAGATAATGCAGGATTGGCATTAACACTGGTATGATGGTCGTTTGTTGGAGGAAACTTGATAGGCTTGGGTTTATTTTTCTTGCTAAACACAAGGGGAGAATAATCTTCATCACCATCATCATCATCACTAAGCTGAACCAGAAAGAGAAAACATCAACAAACAAATAGATAAATTAAAATTAAAAATAGACAGGTACAATGTATTGTTTACCACAAGTTGTCGACGTCTCTTAGGAGGATCCTTTGTGACTGGCATAGTCAGAGATAATTCTTTGGGTGGATGTCTAATTGGACACCTGAATATGATGGTAGTACCATTAGCTATGTGCCTGACAACATCATTCTTCACAGGGCTCGTGGTGGATTTAGCAAAAGACGCAACCTCGTGGGTAGGAGTGATAATAGGCTCCCTCACTCTTGAGCGCGTAACTCTCTCTCCATCAACAGTATAGGGAACTTAGGGAGGAGCTTGAGAAAGGGCTTGAGAGGGAACCTATGAAAGAGGACGAAGAGAGGTAGAGGCGACAGGTCGTGGAGAAGGTGGATGTGTAAGAACCTCACGATCAGAAAGGCGGATACTAGCAGGCCATCTTTCTAGATGTTAGTGTAACTTGGGAGTACATAGTAGCTTGGCCCATTCCAGCTGTATTTTAGGAGAGGTTGGTAGAGCATTCCACAGAGTTTCATCTATCCATGTCCTCGTAATTCTACGCCAACAACCTCGTTCTTCGGTAGTGTAACATCCTCGTCTAGATGCACCAGGAATAATAAAAGGCAAAGGATCACCAAAAACACCAGGAGCCCTAGGAATTTCCCATAAAAAAGTGGCAGATGAAGGGATGAAATCTTCTAAAGCCTCCTCATAATCACTGCTTTCAGATATGTTAAAAGTGCAAGGTTGGTCAAAACCAAACTGTCTCATCACCCTTTGAGGATAATAAAACACAGTCCCGAACTCGTCATCCTCTACAAAGTACGGTAACTCGATGGAGTGAAGGATGAAGAACCAAAGAAGAGATGATCCTCCTAGGTTGTTAATAGTGGAAAAGTGGCGCGATTCACCTCTGTAATAATAAGGAATAACATCGCCCTCAGGAACCATAGTAAAAGGACGAGTAATAAAGGCAGTGAAGTCATCAATATACAGTCGCAAATCAGAAGTGCCCTTATGATCAATCCACCGTGAAAGACGAGGTGCAATGGTGGGTGACGAGAAAGGAGGAGGCAATGTTTTCTTCTTCTTTGAGATGGGCCATGCAACATGATTAGGAAAATGCTCAAAGAGAAACATCTGGAGGAATGAACCCGAAGCAAAACAACGTATGTCGTACCTGGAGATCAAAAGGAATTGATAAGTAATGAGTTAAAGAAATATGAAAGATAAAGGAACAAAAGGAAAGGAAGTAGCGACTAAAGAAGAAGGATACCTGCCGACATATTCTTCCATAGCAAAAATAGTTTCGTCTAATCGACGGTATAGAGTTCCCAAAAATAGAGGTGCAAGAGGAATTCGTAAACCTCGAGCCAACAAAGTAGCCAAGTAAAACATACGGGTCGAAGGCCCATCAATTAGTGAGCTGGGGAAGATGAAACGGGATAACCACATAACAAGATAGGCGGCCCGTGGAAAAGGGCACAGGGTGCCGTGAACGGTAAGAATTGAGTCACTCCAAGCAGAGCTATCCCAATTGGCTGGATTGTAGTCGCAGAAGAAGTAACGTACCCATGAGAGCCAAGAGGTCTTGTGGCGGTTGGGGGTGTCAAAGTTTGAAAGTAGTTCGTTATCTTTATATCGCGAACCCAAACGCGAGGCGCGCCTAAAAGCTTCCCCCAAATACGTAACACATTCGGCATCTCTTTGTGACAAATTGGAGGGAGCACATGAGGATTCACCATAAACAGGAAAGCTGAAAGAACACAATCAGGAATTAGTTAAGACAGGCGTGATGTAATGTAGCTTAAATAAAACAGAGATAGAAAGAGAGAATAATGGAAAATGAAACTTACTGATAGATAGCATGGACGTCCTCCAAGGTAGGGGGTAAATTCTCCCCATGCCGTGATGAAAGTGGAAGTTAATGAAGTCCAACGGGAAACTAAAATACGGAGCGCGTCTTGGTCTTGATGAATATGGAGATCCTTGCACAAATGGATGCATTGTAAGATGCCGGCACACTCAAGCAATCTCACATGTTCGAGGTTTTCTAAAATTCTCTCAGTCCAATGTTTCCATCCTTGAAGCCGAATGGAGGAGTCTGGTTGAAAGTGAATCGGACTATATGGGTATTCTTATCTTTCGATGCACATACGAGGAATGTTAGAGGCATGGGGATAATTGTCTTGACTATTGGAAGAGGAGGCATAGAGAAAAATCCCCTCCTTTTTAGGACGTGGAAAAGAACGTGGCTCATAATTTTGGGAACGATCCCAAAAAAACGTCACGATCCCTGAAAAAAGGAGCTCTTCCCAAAAAAACGTCACGATCCCTGAAAAAATAATTTTGACAGTTCTTGGATCTATGGAATGATCTTCGGAACTAGCCTGCAATGACTAAATATGAAAACGAATAATCAACATAAAAAACTTGTGGGGGGGGGGGGGAGAAAAGTATATAGAAGACAGGGTCCTTACCATGATGAAGAGGTGAAATTCTTTGAGACAGTCACCGACAGGAATCAAGTTTAATATTCGATGAGAAGACTTGGATCAGGAAAGATACCTGAAAAGAAAAGATGAAATATGATTTAAAAAAAAAATCCGAAAAAATCCCCTAGGGTTCGCGCTTACTTCTTTTTCCAAAAAAGTTTGGTTTTGTTTTGAAAAAAAAATAAAAAAAATCCCCTAGGGTTCACACCTCTAGGGTTTGTGCTTCCTTCTTTTTCCAAAAAGTTTGGTTTTGTTTTGAGAAAAAAAAATCCGAAAATACCCTAGGGTTCGCATCCCCTAGGGTTCGCCCGCCACTTCCAAAATTTTTTGGTTTGAAGGGATTTGAGGATGAATTTTTTTTTTTTAAAAAAAATCCGAAAATACCCTAGGGTTCGCCCACCACTTCCCAAATTTTTTGGTTTGAAGGGATTTGATGATGAATGAATTGGAAAAAAAAAATCGAAAATACCCTAGTGTTCACACGCCACTTCCCAAATTTTTTGGTTTGAAGGAATTTGATGATGAAAAAAAAAAATCAAAAGTTGATGAAAATGAATATACTTGGAAAAGGTTTGGGAATATATTAAACAATAGACAAAGAAATATAATAATCCTACCTTAGTTCCTCGCTTGATCAAATTTTTATCTCTTGAACGACGAAGTGAGAAGAAGAGAACAACTACGATTTTTTTAAAACGTTTGGAGTCTCTATTTATAATACTTCAATATAACTAGAGATCCTAAACTTGATAGGATTGAGAATTCTTTCTTAAACCCGAAGGGGAATCAAGTTTACTAAAACTAATATAATACTTGAATATAAAATTGGAAATGTTTATATATCTTAAGGTTACAAGGAATGAGGATTTCCTTAAATTAAACTAACAAGAAATAAGGAAACAAAAATCCAGACACAGATTCGTATGCAAATTGCAGTGCAGAAATTCAATAATACAGATTGTAGTTTGAAAAAAAAAAGAAAAATCCAGGGGCGCTGCCCTTGACCCCGCTCGACAATATAAATTGTAGTTTATAAGTGTCTTTTAATTATATGACATTTTCAAGGCAGAGAGAGGCTTCAAGTCTTGTAAGTATTTATTGGGATTGACTCACTTTTCACCTGGTCGGACGAATCATCGTTACAACAGAGCAGTTGGGAGTCATTCCTAAAAGTCAAGCGTCATGTGTATTTGGGCTTGGTACTTTATTAGCAGTGCAGTCTTGGATTTGTCTAATGTTTTATGTCTCATGAGTTTAAATTCATGTTGTAGAAATTAGTTTTTAGTTGCTATATAAACAAATGTTTGGTGTGTGGATCTGCATTTAAAATAATTGTATACATAAGGCTTCAGGGAATTGATTCCAACCATTCTTGCTTGAAATTGGAAGTTCAGAGTTGTAAAGCGTGTGAGGCATTATAAATATACCAAACATGGACTTTTCATATCAGTCTTTGGAATTTATGGTGTTCCAGCTATGATTTTCAAGAGTATTTAAAAATGATGTTTCTATACTTTTGGGCGTTACAATTTAGAGGAATTTAGGTTAAGTTAGTCATTATCGTGGAAACTGCAGTTTATCGAAAATACTATTTTAATGAAAATCATTGGTACGTTACTACTGATGAAGTTGATGAATCCAAAAAATAGTTTATTAGAATTTTTTTTAGTGGTATGCCTATGGTTGAAATACGTGAAGATCCGGATGAAGTATTCGGGACTTAATTTGACTGTAACAGTCTTGCTGATCAAGAAACCGAAAGAAGTGATAACCGGTAAGCTATTTATAAATTCTTGTGAAGTTTATGCCCTGTTAGATACTTGCTCTGCCCATTCTTTTATCTCACCTGCATGTGCTCAACGTTTAAACTTAATTCCTGAAAATTTGGACTTTGACTTATCAGTTGAAAGGTTATCTGGAGTGTTTACAAATTAAAAGGAGTGCATAAAATTTTCAATTAAGTATTTTATTAAAGAGTAGTAATTGCACAAATACCTATTTCACACGGTATTCACAAATCTTCCTTTATAAGACTATTCTTTGAGAAGATTTATTTTAACAAAAAAGCTTTCTTTGAAATATTTATTTTGAAATATTATTTCAAAAATTATTTTTGAAGTTATTATTTTACACTGCAAAAAAAATTATATTATATAAATAATTTTGATAGTTCATAATATATGAGTTATCATACACCTTGAAATTTATATATGGTAATTACTAATTATATTATAAATATATAGGTTGATCAACCTCATTTTTATCAATATCCTGTCACATGATAAGGTAAGGGGTATCATTTTTTTCATCATCATAAATGAATATTATTTTCTTTCTTATTTGTAAGGGATACCATCTTTTTCATCTTCTATTAATCAAACTTACTACAGTAAGGGATATCACTTATTTTATACTCTTAAACTTACTATGGTAAGTATTGTTCGATAAAACTTCTGAAATGATTATAATTTTCTTAACAGTTTGTGCTTCATTTAATATTATTTCAATTGCACATTCCTATTTACGTGAACCTTTCAGTTAAACTGTAATCGTTATTCTGAACTGTGGATCTTAAATATCATTTTTGAATTTCACTCCACATCATGTTGACAATTTAGATATTATTTGAATCTGCACAAAGTAAAATTATAAACTTTCGATATTTATTGTTTATCCTGTTTCTTCTGTTCATTATTAATCTTTGTTATTATTCTAATAATCAAGAATCAAATTGTTGTTAATATTTGTGGCCTGGGGCACAAATTGGATAAAGGTGTTGATAGGTTAAAAGCGTTGATAGGTTAAAGGCAATATATTTGATAATTTGTCTTTTAAGGCACGTGGTGTATGTTCTCTTTGGCCTGGGGCAAAGATGAACTGTTGTTTGGTATGATTATGACCAAACACTGTAGACTGGTATAATCATGACCGTTGGTGCTATATTTAATATCTTTGGCCTGTAGTGCAAAGATGAACTGTTGACTTGCATGATTATGACTAAGAACAGTGAAATTGTATTATCATGGCCAGTGGTGTTTCAGATGATAAAAGTTGATGATGTTTTTCTTAAAAAGGGAAGCGAGTGGACATCATGGTCCATATGATTTTTCTAATAGTTGTTATTCTGCTGCAGTTATTAATCTGAACTTTGTTTAAGAACTTAACTTTAGTTGTTGAATTAAAGCTTGCTGTTTAAATTATTCTATCTAAAACTCAACTGTTGAAGGCTAACGATAATTTATTTGTCATTATCTTAGTCATGATATTCTTTACTGGGCTATTTGAGCTTACCCTTTCATTTTGTTCCATTATTTTTCAACAGGAGATGAGAAAATAGCTGGGTCTAGTCGGGGGATGGAGTGAAGGTTCGAGTTGTAGCAGTATTAGTCTTCATAAGTTATAAAATAGCGTGACAATAATAATAAAAACTTAGTTGTGTATTATTTGAATACTGTACTGTGATACGTTGTACATTATATTGTAATAGTTGTTGTGTATTTTGACTACTCAAGTTTGGGCTGTGTGAGCCCAGATTTGGGAGTGTCACATTTCCCCTCTAATTTCAAAGTCATGTACTTTTTTAAGTAGTTTATAAGTGTTTTTTAATTATATGAAATTTTCAATGCAGAGAGAGGCTTCAAGTGTTGTAAGGATTTATTGGGATTGACTCATTTTTCACCTGGTCGAATGAATCATCGTTACGACAGAGCAGTTGGGAGTCATTCCTAAAAGTCAAACGTGATGTGAATTTGGGCTTAGTACTTTATTAGCAGCGCAGTCTTGGATTTATCTAATGTTTTATGGCTCATGAGTTTAAATTCATGTTATAGAAATTAGGGTTTTTTAGTTGCTATATAAACAAATGTTTGGTGTGTGGATCTGCATTTAAAATAATTGTATACATAAGGCTTCAGGGAATTGATTCCAACCATTCTTGCTTGAAATTGGAAGTTCAGAGTTGTAAAGCGTGTGAGGCATTATAAATATACCAAACACGCAGGATTAATCACAGTTTAGTAAACTTAAATATATCGTGTGTTATCTACTTTTTGTTCTTTTTTAATTTTCGTGTAATTTTGCCCAATATTCAATCCTAAATGTTTTCAATATGACAAGGGAATAATATAAATGTGTTGTCTCAAACAATCTCTTCCTTTAAGAATATGTATGATGACACTGAAAATTCCCAATAGCAGGGTTTGTCAAAATTATATATATATATATATATATATATATATATATATATATGCGTGTGTGTGTGTGTGTGTGTGTGCGCGCGTGTGTGCGTGTGTGTAATCCATAACAACTATTTTCTATGGCAACTGTTCTAGCAAACTGATCTTATACCATTCAACAAATGATCTAAAAGTCTAAAAAAGAATTTTGCCCAAGCTGCTACTAGGAGTAGCGGCAAGGGAAAACGACATTGTTTTCCTAGCCGCTACTCCTAGTGGAGGCTAAGGCTAAACCCAAAACGATGTTATTTTTTAAGTTTTAACACTGTGTTTGCAGACGCCATTGTTGCAACCAAATATCCATACGTTTGGATAAACCGAATCTCAAACAATTGAAATCCACTAGATGGATACTTGATTGAGATTACTTAAAATGGTTACAAATTTAAAAAGGCTTGGATCTTGTTATTTTTAAAAGAGAAAATAAATGATAGCTGAAATGGTTGTCATTTTTTAATGAATGATGAAAAAGCTTCAACTGATTTATGCATTGGGAGATTTGATTAATCCTTATCATTTAAAAACATTGATTAGTTGTATTCATCTAAATTTCATTGTATTTTAATTAGGGATTTTCTTCTAGTTACTGATGTAGATAATTAATTTAGTTGCCAATTTAGCTGTAGGTTCTTGCTAGCCCATTGGGACGGTACATTATGTTCAAAACGACCATGACAGCCATAAAAATTGATTCTTTTACCGAGTGCTTTATTCTTCCAAAAGAATTGATGGATTTAATCTTGTCGAAAATGTCTTCCATTAGCATATACAACTTCAGACTTGTATCGACGTCTGATCGTAACAATAAGTTGCTTAATTAACCAAAAAGAGTAATTAACTAAAGTAAAACATGATTAACCTTACTAATGATGGGGCACGATTATAATAAAAATAAGTTGCATGGTTTGACAAGGAACGAAAAGTCTTGAGGGACTTACTTGCAAACTAGTAAAACTTTGCCTATATATATAGCACATTTTTCAGTTTCTCACTTCACCAACAAAAATCAACAGGACTTACTTACAAACTAGTAAAACTGTGCCTATATATATAGCACATCCTTCAGTTGCTCACTTCACCAACAAAAATCAACATGACTTACTTACAAACTAGTAAAACTTTGCCTATATATATAGCACATCCTTCATTTGCTCACTTTACCAATAAAAATCAAAAGCTAAGAAGAGAGAGAGAGAGAGAGAGAGAGAGAGAAGGAGAGAGAGAAGGAGAGTAAGTTTAAGCTGTCAAGCTAACCAAGAAGGAGGAATAAGAAGGTCAAAACCAAGTGGAGTAAACACAATAACTAGGTATAAACCTTAACCCATTTAGAAATTGAAAGTCTTTCTTTCATGAAAATAATTACGCCTTATGTGTACTTAAGCTTATTTTGTAGATCTATAAATTGTAATACCGTGGATCATGGGTGAAAAATTGAAAATACAAATAAAATATACGGAGGAAGCATGAACTAGTTAGAAAACCCTAAACTAGTTACTAGAAAATATTTTTATGGGGTAAATATATATGTATTTGAATGTGTACATGCTAAGAGTAAATAATAACATGTTAAGATGTGATAACATGAACTATGACAAAAGAAATTAAAATTCCTATAAGAAAGAAGAAAAGAAAATTTTAAACAGACTTTGTTGAAATTTTCAACAAAATGGGGTAAAAACTCTAAAACAAAGCCTGATTTGGTAATGATCAGAACTTTTAGTGTATTTTGAAATTTTATGTAAAGTTTATTGGGATGGATGTAAGTCAGCTAAATTTCTGCACAGGTTTGAGACTTAAATTCCTTGTAAATTATTTTTTGTGAATTTTCTAGCAAAACATGGCAAATTGAGTAACTTTCTGACATAGTTTTTCGAAAAAAGGTTCTGGACAGTTAACAAAGGAAATAAAATCAGGGCTTTGGGTTATGAAACCTGATAATATAAGGTGTATTTTAACCCAAGAATAAACATAAATGGACTTGTAATGAAGGAGTTATGACTAAAATAAAATTAGAGTTTTAAAATTAAAATAGTTATAACTTGAGTTCTATTAACTCCGTTTGAGATAAAATTTTAGGAAAATGTGTATTTTGATGATAGGAAGATACTGTCCACAAATCATAATGTTTGGACTTAATTTCAAATTTAAAGAATTTTACAAATTTGGACAGAAACGGGTTTGAAATAAATATTAATAATGCTGGGGGAAATATGGAAAAATTAAAAACTATCTAAAATATAATTACCTAGGTAAGGTTGGAAGAAGAAAAAATAATGTTTAAAGTGGTGTATGGACAAAATAAAGTATAAAATTTTATGAAAAGTTACTTAAAGAAAAATCGAGAAATATGAAATATATATTACTGGTTAAATTATGTTAAAATGAAACGTATAAGGTTATGTGAGGGATAAGTAAATATTGTAATGAGATTATAAATGGTTGTGAGCCTAGAAATAAAATTAGGGTTCATATTAAATGGCCATGAATGAAATTAAGGTTAACATTGAATGACCTAAAATAAAATAACGGACAACGAACAAATAAAGAGCAAAAAATATAATTTAAGAGTTGTTGTCATGAGTCCAAGGCAGAAGGCTCGTGGGGACTACTCGTGGTTGGGAATCGGTTGAGGGATTGGATTGGTGGCTAGAAGAATTGGGTAATTTGGGCATTACCTGGGTAACCAGGGGTATTCCAGGAATTTCCTTATCATTGAGGGCATTTCTGGAAATTCCCCTCTTGACATGTGCCTGACACATGTCATGGACCCTATAAATATCCTTCACCTAACAAGTAAAGGAGGAGGAACATTTTTGGAAGGAAAAGACTTGAGAATTCTTCATTGAAATATAATTTATTTTGTAAAGTTCTTTTTGCTTCCTGAACTGTTTAATTATGAAAGAAGTTTATGCCATTTATTAAGATAAACTCAGTTAATATGTTTTTATCAATTATTAAATTCTTTATGCTTGTAGGAGATATTTAAATTTAATTCAATTCAAACTGTTTTGGTGTTAACTCTGTGATTATGGCCAAGTAAAACAACCCTAGAAATAGGGGATATTGTGTTGTGGTTGAGTAACCGACATTCGCTGTAGAAATACAATGTTGAGATGATGTTATGCGTAACATGGAGTATTGTTAGACTGAGCACCCTAATAATACTCTGTGGAGAGTTCACAGTCTTTATGACTGTTGAACATTATTGGAGTATTATCAGTCCACAACTGGAGAATATTTAAGATAGTTCATGGTCCTTACCACCATTCAGTGACTTTCAATTTCCCTTGTGAATTTAACGAGTTTTGAGATTTTAAAATTTAATTTTATTCGAAAATTTGAAGTTCAACAATCGGTAAAAATATTTCGTTGATTTCATTGATTCGCAATTAATATTAATCACCTTTCTAAATCAGTAAATATTGATTCATTTCCAATTATTTCTATTTTATTTAAACTGTTATACTTGCTAATTAAGCAAGTTAGTTGCTTACCCTTGCAAAACCGTATGTTTCTACAGCTAAAACAAATGGACTCGAGGGGTCAGACATAACGGATAAAGGAAAAGGCAAAACAAGCGAAGAAGATAAATAAATAATAATGTATTACTTAACAATAATTAATAGTGTACTACTTTGGAACCGATGTAATAGTTATGTAATGTAATTAAGTCCTGGGATAGTAAGTCGAAACTATGTAATTAATAAAATGTATTTGTAAGGCTTATATTAGTAGCTAGTCATTATGAATGTGGATGAATAGTGAGCGCCAAGTCTGCTATAGCGAGTACAAAGATTTGAGTGCGTCACAGCCTTTAGCAGTCCAAATGATATTTCTTCTCCTCTTGATAGATCGAGATCATCCATAAAGTTTGAATTCCAGCCCGATCTAAAGCCTTGAATAGATGACCAGTAATTTTTTTACATGTATCTTCACCTTTAAAGCTCAAAATGGCATTCCAATGAGGAGTTGTTTGGTTACTTGTAGAGGCCATTAACACAAGGAGTTGTAAAATGATCAGAAGGGAAGCTAGATTTGAGATAAACAGAAAAGCAGTAGAGAATCTGCTTTGATTTGGATGATTTAGATGGTCTATTTAAATTTTAATATGGTGGTACTTTTGGTGTGGCTGTGTTTAGTACTTGAATTCCTTTTGAGTTAATATATTACAAGAAACTTTTTGTTCTAAATATGAGTATTCTTTGTGGAATAAATGCCACTAAATACTCCCTCAATTTCAAAAGAGCACATCTCTTTCACAAATTTTTGTTCCACATACGAGTACTCATTGTGGAATAAATGACGTTCGAAGTATTAAGTGTCCATTAAACAATTAAAAAAAATATCATTAAATATATTAATATTCTGATAATATCATTTTTATTCAGATAACATTAACATCCATTTATATTGACAGTATTATAAATTACACCATATCCTCTATTTTGTTATCCTAATTTAATATCACATCACCAACTCTACTAACCTAGAAACTTAAATTTTTAAGGATAAATACGGAACAAAAATATATCCTTAATATTTGCAAATTTTATAAATAAAAATCTTTTACCAAAATATTGGGAGTATTAAATGTAATATCCCAGATATTTACAAGAAATGTAAATAAGATTTGAAATAATTAATTAAAGGTTATGGTTTAAAACCTAGAGTTTGAGAAGTGAGATGTGTAGAATTTGGGCGAATATTTTTTTAACATAATTCGTTTGTTAGAAATTAAATGTGTGAATATTGTAATGATGCATATAGAGAATTTATTAAGGAAATAAATTCATTTGAGAAGTGAAAACGGTTATAAGGATATATATACATAGTTATATATTGCAGAGTTGTGTTTGTTAGCCAAACAAGAAAATGAGTAAATTAATACTCAATAAAACTAATAAATTAATTAGTTTAAATATGAAGTAAGAAGGAAAGTCATGAAATATAATTAATTATGTTAATTATATTAGTTATGAGTTAAAGTTATATAAAAAACTAGAAAGTTTGTCTAGAATGACAATATTAAGAAGTTAATTGATTAAGTAATTAATTTAATTATTAAGTTGTTATATAGAGTCCATTAATGGATTTAATACAAGCCCAATATGGGAATACTTGCATGAAGATGAGTAATTAAATAATAAGCCCAAATATTATAGTCCAAGAGGTAATTAATATAAGTCCAATTAAATTATGTTGGCAAGTATTGTATATAATGTGGTGGTAGTCCAATTAAATTAATTACCTAGCCCGAGTTATAAAGATATGTGAGTTGTGTTGGGTAGCGCAAATAATTAAATAAGGGAGCCCAATGCAAAATAAACTAGTAGCCCAAATATTGAGTCCAAATTTAAAAGTCAAATGTTGGTCAATATGTTGGGAGAATAAATTCAAGTATTGTTAAGTGTAGAGAATTAACTAATGTAGGGTTAATTGAATAACCCTAGTTGGTAGACAAGAGAGAGCATTAACCAATCATTGGTTAATTGCTAGGTAAATAAATGTAGTGTTGAGAATTAACTATGGGTGAGTTAATTGAGTAACCCTAGGTAGTAAATAAATTAAAGATTTAACTATGCATGGGTTAGTTGTAGGAAGAATATTACAAATACAATTATGTATGTATATAATTCACCAAGATAGGAATTAGTAACCATGGGTTACATGATTGTAGAGAGTTAACTCCACTTGAGTTAGATGTTGAGAAATGTATTAATATATATACATAATGTAGATAATTGGCCAAGGTGGGTTATAATGTTAACCCTAGGTCACTTGTTGTGTTAGTAGGTTAACTATACATGAGTTAAAAGATGGGAGAATATTGCCAAGTGGTTGCTTCTAAGTTACTCAATGTAATAACCACACTCTAGCTAAAATTCATGTCATAGAAGCAATTAATTAGTCAAAGTATATACATATATACTATTTATGTATAATGTAAAGATTTAACCATATGTTGGTTAAGTGATGGAAAAATGTATGTTGCTTGTATTCAATTTAAATTGGTCAATTCAAGCTATGATGTAATTTAAATAAAAGGTTATTGGTGAATATGTAGAGATATATGTGTTGAAAGTATATGAATTGGTAGAGAGTTAACCAATGTTGGTTAAATGAATTAACCTTCTTTGGGTTAAGTTGTGTAGAATGTGTAGACATATAAAATATGTATACATATTTGGTGAGAGTTAACCAAGCATTGGTTAATTGTTGAAGGATGATAAGCTTTAACTAAAGTTGAATTTGGTAGATCAACCCTAGGTCACTTGATGTGTTAGTAAGTTAACCACGTTGTGGTTAATTGTTGGAAGATGTGTGGATGATCAATTGAGACCATGGTTGATAGTTAAGTTAACCTAGGTTACAAAAGTAAGAGCTTTAACCACACATTAGTTAAGTGTTGGAGAATGATTGCTTTTTCTTTACTCCATTGGTTGCCTGGAAGTTATCTTGATGTAAGTCAATCACCTTGTCATTCACAAGGTCAATCACTCCAATAGTAATTACAATTAGCCCATAAATTGACCAATGTTAGTTGATTAGTAAGAGTTAATGATGATTAAGGGTGTGCTATAAATATAGTGCTCCATACATTGGCTATGTTTGTTAGCCATTTGTCTAGAATTTCTAGAGAGAAAAGAGAGCTCTTGGAGAGAAAAATAAGAAAACACTTGTGAGTTGAAGGAGATTGCTAGAGGAGGAGCTTGGTGGATGACACATAGCTTCATAGCATACGTTGGAAGGAGAAGAAGAAGAGCATCCATATCTAAGAGGTTAAAAAGTGTTCTAAACTTTCCTTAAGTTCATTTTTGTAGTCTAGATATGATTTGAACTGTCAAAAAGTATTTTTAACCGATCAAAAGTTATTTTGATGATCTAGAAGTCTAAATCTATGATATATAGGTAGATTCATGGTTTGATAGGTTTAAATCATGTATTGGTATGAGTGGTATGCAAATAAATGAAAGAAAATTTCATATTGTGATTACTGGTAAAACCCTAAGTGGTTCGATCTTTAAATTTCTTGTCAAAACATTTTCAAAAATATGATCGAACCATGAAATATTGTAAAAAAAGAAGTTAAAAAGACAACAACACTTAGTTGGTGTCATTTGGATGTGTAGAGTTTATTTTATTCAAGTTTGAACCTATAGAACCAATGATTTGTGAAGTTAGTTTTTACTTTGTCATTGTGAGCCATTTTTAGTCCAGTTACGTTTGGAATTTGGATTTGTGATCTAAAGAGAAATTGTAGAGGAGGAAATTCGGATGAGAATGGACTCAAGAATCAGCCCAAAATATTTTAAAATGAAGAAGTTATGGCTGTCGAAGCGTCGGAGGGTCGGGCAGTTTTGTGTTAAGCGCCCCGGCGCCCAGATTTGGCCTGGGTTGAGCGCCCCGGCGCCCAAAGCAGAATGTTGAAGTGTCCAGGTCGGGTCGGGTCGGTCCGGGTCGGGTCGGTCCAGGTCGAGTTTTTAATGAAAATTTAAGTTGAAATAAGTGTAAAATGAATGGGTTTGAATTCTAAACCAATATATGAAGTTTATTAGTAACTAATTGGTATCTAAATGTATAAAATAAAAACTAAAGTTAACACCATTAAAAAGTTAACTATTGGTATTATTTGTAGATGATTAAAATATTATTAAATGATCAATAATATTAGTATATGACTAAAAGATTATTAAATGATTAATAACATTAGTAAATGATTAAAATGTTATCAAATGGGTAATAACATTACTACATGATGAATATGTTATTAAATAATTAATGATATTAATAAGTGATTAAATTATTATTAAATGGATAATAATATTAATATGTGATTAAAATATTATTAAATGGATAATAATATTAATATGTGATTAAAATATTATTAAATGGTTAATAATATTAATAAGTGATTAAAATATTATTAAATGGTTAATAATATTAATAAGTGATTAAAATATTATTAAATGGTTAATAATATTAATATGTGATTAAAATATTATTAAATGATTAATAATATTAATAAGTGATTAAAATATTATTAAATGGTTAATAATATTAATATGTGATTAAAATATTATTAAATGATTAATAATATTAATAAGTGATTAAAATATTATTAAATAGTTAATAATATTAATATGTGATTAAAATATTATTAAATGGTTAATAATATTAATGAGAGATTAAAATATTATTAAATGATTAATAATATTAATAAGTGGATAAAATATTATTAAATGATTAATAATATTTGAACATAGTTGTATATTATCAAAGGTAGATAATATTTTGAAGTATTCGGTACATTATTAAATGTCCGAATCATTAAGTAATGTAAAAGATGAAAGTTTAATCGAATTAAACAAATATAAATAGTCCATTTGTAACTAATTTAGACAACTTATTAAAAAGTATATCGTACGAAGAACGTGTAAGGAATACATAAATGGTTAAAGTGTACCCGACATGTCCAACTAGATTTGGGCTAGGGTTTTTGTTCAGAACTTAAGGGTTCGATTGTCGGACATCTTAAGAGTAAGTAATTTGAAGTTAAGGTCTTAAGTTAAGACTAATTAATGGTCCTGGTAGCTAATGATTATGTCAATTTGTTATATAAATTGTAGGTTGAGCAAATGACGCAAATAGGCGTAAATGGTAGAAGCTGCCAGACAAGTTTTTTAGAACTTGCTCCTATGTGTATTAACATGCTGCCATGTGATATTTAATTGTTGATAAGATAATCTAATGATGATTTTGTGATATGTGAAACGCATGAAGTATGATTACATGAAAAATATGTACAAGAATAAAGCAGGATTTGCTAAATGCTAGTTGGTTATTGTATGAAATGCCTAAGGAGCATGCTGTAAGTATAAAATGCATAGTATGTTTAAAATGTGAAGCATGCAATGTGTTATGTGTAACTGTTAAACTTGCTGAGCCGTCGTGCTCACTCTTGCTTAAAACCAACATTTTCAGATAGTGCAAGTTAGGTGAAGTTTTCGATAAAGATCAAGGAACAGGAAAGCATAATACTTTCACTGAAGATCTAGATGTCTATTGTAGATATCAGTCTGAATTGGATAGGTAAATGATTGAGTAGTATACGAATTAGTTGGTATATTATATGAGAATTAAATACTCAATTTGATTGTAATAGAATGTCGTATCATGTATGATATTGAGACATACTAGGAATGTATAAAGATTGCAATTCTGGAATAGAAAGAGATGTTGTAAAATTGTAAATAAATGGTTATTTACCAATTATAATATTGTTGTAATTCATGAACAATAAGGAAAAGGTTATACTCGTGTTGAACCGAATTCGAGGTTCAAGGAACCCGGATTTGGGGTCGTCACATTAAAGAAGTCTTCTCAGATTACTTGCCTATTTAAATTTTACCTTTCTAACCATTCTTGAACTGTGTTACAATCACATTTCTATCCAAGTGCATTTTCTTAACTTCTTGGTGCATGGGAAGCAAATTAGATGGACAATTTAAGAAAACAGATAAACAACAAACTTAATCATTTGCTTCAAAATTCAAACTTCCACCTCACATCAAGATAAAATATTTAACAAGGCAAATAAATGACAGATGGCTAACAGAGCTCCTATCTCTACTAATTTTATGTGGTGTCAGTTTTTTATACACAATGAACACCAAATCTCTCCATTATTAAATTACAACCATCTATGTCAGCCTCAATTTTGTCACCAAATTTTAGTGCTATTTGTGTTTTTGGTAGAAAGCTCACCCACGAATGCGCTTCATAGTTCCCTGCATTATGGTGATGAAACCATGTAGTACCATTTGTTTTATTTTCAACAACAGCATTTGTCCCAGGAAGACCACTAGAAACCACCCAAAGTATTATCCCTAAGAATTTGTTTTCACTATTTTGTGGCACATCAAAACAAATTGTATATTACAATTTTGGTATCAAAATTTGATGACCAAACCAATCTGGAAATCCCTTGTTGGTAGGTAAATGTCAATTTGCTTCTCGAAATTAGAGTATACCTGTTATATAATTAAATAAATACATAAATAATTTACTCCATGTAATATCCCAGATATTTATTACAAAAAATATCAATTAAGGGTGATTTTAAACCTTAATATATTCAATTTATAATTAAAGTTACCAATTAAAAGTAACTAGCAAAGAAGAGAAAAGGAAGGAAAGAACAGTTATGTTATCTCAAAACTCAAATTTGAGTTCGAAATGAAATTTTGAAACGCGAACCTCACTATTGAGTTCGAAGTCAAACTTTGAATTCAAAGGCAAATTTGAGGAAACGAAAATCACCATGATGAACAGGATGTCAACTTTAGTAGGAATCGACTGTAAATATGACGGGGGTAGAAAAGTTGACTTGTAGTAGTCAATAATCAAAAAGTCAAAAGTCAAAAAGTCAAAGGAGCGAAAAAAAAAAGATCAGATCCACTGTTCCAATTTAGGCTGAGGGAGGGGGAGAGTGAACTCGACAACATTGAGAAGAGTAGAGGAGAAATAAAATCTAGGGTTTGAAGTTAGGAAACACGAGAGAAAGAAAAAAGGAAACCTAAATTATTGAAGGCATTCTTAAACCCTACTTTTAATTTATAAAATTTAGTAAATTCTTTTCTTGTGAAAATTTTAAATCTTTTAACGTGTATAGATGTTATTGATAGGTCTCTAATGGTATGTAACCATGAAGCATGAAAGAGAAAGCAAGACTATGAGACAATTAAAAAAATTGGGAAAAAACCAGAAAAAGAAAACGGTGGTAGCTGCAGCCACTGGTTTTGTAAATTCAATAACTCTCAAATCGTAAGGAGTTAAAATCTAATTTTTGGATATGTTATAGATATGGAAGTTAGCTACGTTTCCTAAGAATTTGGGAATTTTTCTACAGTTAGATTATTTATTATGAATTTTTTAAGGCTATAACAGGGCATAATTGAGTTTTATTGTTGGTGGTGGAGTTCGAGGACACAACTGGCCCTGGACTCTTGGGTATAGAAAAATGATATTATAAGGGAGGTGCTGCCAAAAATTTGAGCTCAATCGGAGTTCAAGATAATTAATTATGAATTAAACAATTTTTAGTAGTAAAAACCCTAAACTAACTCCTTGAAAATATTTTATAAAATAAGTATGTATGTACATGAATTTGTACATATTAAGGGTAAATAATAACATGTTAGGGTAAAATAACATGGACCATGGCAAAGGGAATCAAAAATTCTACAAGAAACAAGAAAAGAAAAATTAAAACAAAAATTGGTGAAATTTTTAGAAACTAGGCAAAAACCCTAAACAAGGCCAGAATTTGTAACAATTAGAACTTTTAGCATATTTCGAATTTTTTAGTAAGGTTTATGGTGTTGGATAGATCTACGAGTTAGCTGAATTTTTTCTGAAGTTTGAGGTTAAAATCTGTTATGAATTATTTTTGGTGAAGTTTCTACCAAAGTAGGATAAGGCTAAAAAAAAACAAAAGAAACATATAGCCCTAATTTTTCTAGGGACAATTTCGGATGGTTAACTTATGAAATAAAAGTAGGCCTTTTGGGGGATGATATTTTATGGTATAAGGTATGTTTTGTCCAAAGATGAACAAAAGTGGAATTAAGATGAAGGATATATAACCAAAACAAATTTGCAAATTTAAAAATTAAAACATGAAGAACTTGAGTTCTATAACTCATTTTGGGATAAAATTTAAAGCGGATATATCCACTGCTAGAGAGAGATTACTTTCCAGAGTTCATAATTTTTGGAAGTAATTTCGAATTTTAATAAATAATGAAATTTTGGATAGAAACATCCCCATAATAAATAATAAACTTCAAAGGAAAAATCTTGAAAAATCCAAGCAAGTTTATAATATATTTACCTAAGTGGGGCCAGAAAGAAGAAAAATAATAAAATAGTTAAGAAGGTTTAATGGAGAAAATGGAGCTAAAAAAATTAAGAAAAAATAATCAAAGTAAAACCGATAAATGTATAATATAATTTTATCGGTTAATATATCTTTAAATAGAACGTATGAGCTTATTTGAGTGATATATGGACGTTATAAGAGTGAGGAAATGAAAATAGTATGAGAGGACGAGTTTACGTTAAAAAGGATATATTGAAACGAGTTTACGAATAGTTACCGACGGTAACTATTATTTAGTAATCGATAAATTAATTAAATAAATCTTTATAGATGATGTAGGTTATCATTTGGAGGAAGTGGTTACTTAAATGAGGAAAGTGCAATCAAGACAAGAAAGTTCTCTTGAATTCTTTAAATTCTTCGTAATGCGTGCTATGTATTCTTTCAATTGTTGAAAACGTACTCTGGAAATACATGCATATTCTCGTCATATTTAAAGTAAAGAGTGTATCTCATTTGTTCGGCAAAACTCAGTTGTATAGTTTCTATCAATATATTGAACTATTTATGATTATTTGGTGATATGTTAATCCAATCTAAATTACTTTGGTGCGGATCCTGAGGTTATGACTGAGTTTGGACAACCTTATAAATGGGGGTATTATGTTATAGTCGGGTAATTGATATATGCTGTAAAAATACAGCATTAAATGTTATGCATAATATATAGTATATTATTAGACTAATCACCTAATGATACTCTTGGGATAAGAGTTTGCAGTCTTTGTGACTGTTAAACGCTATGTAAAGAGTTCACAGTTTTGTAACTATTGAACATCATGGAAAGAGTTCATTGTCCCGACGACCACCTAGTTATCTCTATAAAAATACTGAAATCTAAAGCTGAATATTTTGTGTTGCTAGTGTTGTTGCTTGTTCCTAGTGTTGTTGCTTCTAAGATTCTTTTTGATTCATCATTTTTACAGTTAAGTTAATTTAGTAGCTGAAATTTATACTCGTGCATATGTTCTAAAATCTTTTACATTTGCTGAGCAAATTTGTTGCTCACCCTTGCATTCTATTTAAAATTTTCAGATAAGGCAGAAGGATCAGAAAGATTCAGAGTTAGATAAAGAGAAGGGAATAGTAAAGTCTGAGGATAGATAATATTAAAGAAACTGTGATGACCCCGAATCCGGGTCCCTCAAACCTCGAATCCGGTTCGACACTAGTACTACATTTTTCTTATTGTTCATGAGTTACAACAATATTATAATTGCTAAACAATCGTTTATTTACAATTCTACAACATCTCTTTCTATTCCAGAATCGCAATCTTTAAACAAACCTAGTATGTCTCAGTATCATATATGATACGACATTCTATTACAATCATTTTGAGTATTTAACACTCATATTACATACCAACTAGGTCTTATACTACACAGTCATTTTACCTGTCCAATTCGGACTGATATCTACAATAGATATTTAGACCTTCAGTGAAAGTAGCATGCATTCCTGTTTCTTGATCTTTATCAAAAATTTCGAATAACTTGCACTATCTGAAAATGTTGGTTTTAAGCAAGAGTGAGCACGACGGCTCAGCAAGTTTAACAGTTACACATAACATATTACATGCTTCATATATTGTACATGCTCTGCATTTTATTCTTACATCATGAATTTCATGCTTTTCATTTTATGAATGCTTCATACTTCTTATAATAATCAACTAGCCTCTAACAATTCATGCTTCATATTTTCACATGTAATCATACCTAATGCTTTTCACATAACACAAATATCATCAATATATCTCCATATCAATAATATAATATCAAATTGTAGCATATTAATGCACATAGGAGCAAGTTCTGAAAAACTTACCTGGTTCGCTTCTACCATTTACGCTTATTTGCGTCATTCGTTCAACTTACAATTTATATATAAGATCGACATAATCATTAGTTACAATGACCATTAATTAGTCTTAACTTAAGACCTTAACTTCAAAATATTAACTCTTAAGATGTCCGACAAATGAATCCTTAAGTTATGGACAAAAACCCTAACCCAAACATAATTGGACATGTCGGGTACGCTCAACCAACTTACACGTTTCACTATACATTCATCGTACGACCTACTTTTAATAAGTTGCCTAAATTAGTCATAAATAAACTATTTACATCAGTTTAATTTAATTAAACATCATTCTTTTATATAACTTAATGATTCAGACATTTGATAATGTACTAAATACCTCAAAATATTATCTACTTTTGATAATATACAACTATGTTCAAATATTATTAATCATTTAATAATATTTTACTCACCTATTAATATTATTAACCATTTAAAAATATTTTAATCACTTATTAATATTATTAACCATTTAATAATATTTTCGTCACTTGTTAATATTATTAACCATTTAATAATATTTTAATCATATATTAATATTATTAACCATTTAATAATATTTTAATCACTTATTATTATTATTAACTATTTAATAATATTTTAATCACTTATTAATATTATTAACCATTTAATAATATTTTAATCACATATTAATATTATTAACCATTTAATAATATTTTAATCACTTATTAATATTATTAACCATTTAATAATATTTTAATCACTTATTAATATTATTAACCATGCAATAATATTTTAATCACTTATTAATATTAGTAACCATTTAATAATATTATAATCTATTACTAATATTGTTCATCATTTAATAATATTTTAATCATTTACTAATGTTATTTATTATTTAATAACTTTTTAATCATATACTAATATTATTGATCATTTAATAATATTTTAATATACTTCAAACAATAGCAATAGTTAACTTTTTAATTGTATTAACTTTAGTCTTTATTTTAAACATTTAGTTACCAATTAATCATTAATGGATTCTATATATATTGGTTTAATAATCAAACACATTTATTTTACATTTATTTCAACTTAATTTTCCAAAGAAAACTCGACCCGGACCGACCCGACTCGACTCGGAGCACCAAAAATCTACTTGGCAGACTGTTCTGGCACAGCTGCGCCACACCGGACGTAGGTGCGTCAGCTAAATCCGTCCAGAAGTCAATTTTTTTGACTGCTCGACCCTTCGACGCTCCGACAGCCATAACTTCTTCATTTTAAAATATTTTAGGGTGATTCTTGAGTCCATTCTCATCATAATTTCCCCCTATACAATTTCTCTTTAGATCACAAATCTGAATTCCGAATGGAACAGGACTAAAAACTGCTCACAAGGACAAAGTGAAAACTAAAATCACAAATCCTTGGTTTTAATTGTTCAAACTTGAATAAAATAAACTCTAGACATCCAAATGACACCAACTTAGTGTTGTTGTCTTCCTAACTTCTTATTTTACTACATTTCATGGTTCAATCACATTTTTGAAAACGTTTTGACAAGAAATTTAAGATCGAACCATCTAGGATTTTACCGGTAACACAATATGAAATTTTCTTCCATTTATTTGCATACCACTCATACCAATACATGTATTAAAAATACTAAACCATGAATCTACCTATATGTCATAGATTTAGACTTATAGAGTATCAAAATAACTTTTGATCGGTTAAAAATACATTTTAATCATTTAAAACATATATAGACTATAAAAATGCACTAAGGAAATTTTATAACATTTTTTAACCTCTTGGACATGGATGCTCTTCTTTCTCTTGGTATGATCTTGGCTTATGACTACTATCCTCTAGCAATCTCCTTGGTGGATCTTCAACTCACAAGAGTTTACTTGCTTTTCTCTCAAAGAAGCTCTCTTTTCTCTCCAGCATTCCTGGTAAAATGACTAACCAACATAACAAGAGTGTGGAGGATGCTATTTATAGAACCTTTCTAATCACCATCAACATTCACTAATCAACTAATGTCAGTCAAATTAGGAGCTAATTGTGCTTACTATTTGATTAAATGACTCCTTGAATGACCATTGGCTTGACATCCATCAATGTTACTTACAAGCTACCAATTGTGTAACATTTAAGCAACCTAAAGAAGCAAGCTACCATGTGGGCCCCTTAAATCTCAACAAAATGGGATTAAATCCCCCATTTTTGTATTATTTTTATAGCTTTTATATATATATATATATATATATATATATATATATATATATATATATATGTATATATAAATGTTGACCACTTTTGACTACCATTTGGGCTCCACATTGGACTCTAAGATTTAAATATGTTGGGCTCATCCATTTAATTTGGTTGGGCTCAATTTAATTGTTACATTGGGCTAACATTAAATACCCTATGTCACATTTAATTAAAACAAGCATTAAGCTAGTTTAATTATTACATGAATCAAGGTTTAATTAATTTCATAGACTACTAGGTTAATTTATTTAACTTAGTTTAATACTTTATTTGAACTTATAATATAATCCAATTAGACTTTCCTTAAATTATTTTACCACATTAGGTTACACAATTAACTTATCCATAGTTAATTCTCATCATCACATTCATTTACCTAGTAATTAACCAATGTTTTGTTAATGCTCTCTCTTATCTACCAACTAGGGTTATTTAACTAACTCTACATTAGTTAATTCTCTACACTTAATAATTCTTGAAATTTTCCAACACTTTGACCATCATTTGACTTTTAAATGTTTGGGCTACATAGTTTACTTTGCATTGGGTTCTCTTATTAAATTACTTGGGCTACCTAACACAACTCACACATCTTCCATAACTTGGGCTAGGTAATTTATTTAATTGGACTACCACCACACTATATACAATACTTGCCAACATAATTTAATTGGACTTATCTTAACTACCTCTTGGACTATAACATTTGGGCTTATTATTTAATTACCCACCTTCATGCAAGTATTCTCATATTGGGCTAAAATTTCTAATCCTTTTGGGCTAGCCCACTAGTAGTAATTAAATTACTTGGACTCTTTATGAGGCTAGATCCATAAATTTATTTGGACCTTTATATAAATTACCAATAAGACTTTCAACCATTCAAATATTGGGTTTGCTTTAACCTATGAATGGACTCTATACAACAACTTAATAATTAAATTAATTACTTCACATTATTGTCATCCAAGACCATCATCCTAAATTTTTCACAACTTTAACTCATACTAATATTGTTAGTTCACAATGACACGAAAGATATCTAGAAGGGGGGGGGGGGTTGAATAGATTCTTTAAAAATTTTTCTTTTTTTTGCTTTGTTTTTAAGAGATAATGAATTCTTAATTGATTTGTTTAGCACAGCAAAATATGATTTAGTTACCCCTTCTTGATTCATTAATATAATAATTCAACAAACAATTATATAGCAGATATAGCAGTTAAAAGACACAAGATGAAAGACACCAAGTTTTAAGTGGTTCAGAGTTCACAAGACTCCTACTCCACTGATCTGCTTTTCAAATAGCAAATCCACTCAGGATACTTTTACACTTTCTAAAGCACTAAGATTCCTTCAAGATCAACAGTCTTAGAACTTTAGTTCGCTAAGAACTCTATAAGTCTAACAGACTTAGATACTCTAGTTCACTAAGAACTTTTCTCGAGTAGTGTAGATTTGGGTGTGCTAATGAGTTACGTTTAACATAAGTTTCTGAAGAACTCAGTAGCGATGCAAGATTCTTTTCAATTTTATCTTTTTGAACTCTTGCGAATTTCTTTCTTTTTGTGAAAAAATCCTTATCTTTTTTTTCTTCAGATCTGGGCGCTTTATGTGAGAGCTTCTATTTTCTTCCCGTTGGAATATTTGCCCTTAGCTTCAGTTTCTGCCCATTACCTCACAATGTAGAGCTGTTGAATATTATATTCATTTAGCCTGTTAATGCCCTGATGAGGTATTAATTGATCTGCTATTTTAGTCCATGGAAGGTGTTTCCCTTTTTCCTTGGGGACAGACATGTCAGTCGTAGGTTTCTACCAACTTTTATAGAGTCATTTGGTCCTTCCATACTATAGGATTGATAGGACATAATCCTCTGACTTTACTGCCTTGAAAGTCTTCTCTCTGTTGCATAGTGCGCTTGGGTCAGTCCCCTGATATTTCTGACTTTGGGCTTTTAATAGAAGCTCTTCTGTCACATCGATGCAGATTGTTCTTTTCAATGAAGTTGCTTCTGTCTTAGTACAAGAGAAGACTCAAACGATGATTTAGGTTTAGATCTTAGTGTTGCTCAAAGGTCTCTTGTTTTTACTTTATGGCTACTCTATTAGTCGTAGAGTCCGTTCTACGCTTAGGCTTCTTCCTTGGTCGTAGAGTTTTCTTAGTATGGGATCATAGAGTCCATTCTACGAGCGGTTTTAGTCGTCCAGTCTTCTTTGAGTAAATTCGTAGAGTCCACTCTACGAACATGAAAAAATGTTGAGTCTTCTTTGTGCGAAGTCGTAGAGTCCTTTCTACGAACAGACTGAATCGTTGAGTCTTCTTTGCTTGGAGTCGTAGAGTCTATTCTACAATCAGTTTGACATAAGATCAACCTAACAAATTTGATCTTTTCTAACTAAGTCCTTGTACATCATAAACAATCAAATGACTTCACAACTCAATACATTCATATTTAAAAGATCATCCTAACAACTTTAATCTTATCTAACTAAGTCCTTATACATTTTGTGCCATCAAAAGACTTTACAATCCTGCTACTGACTGCATTCATCAACTTAATTCTTATCATCAAATTAAACATGCAATGTTCAACAATCTCCCCCTATTTGATGATGACAACATAACTAACAGATAGTAATTTGAACACCTTAATTAGGAAAAATGCATATGAATAATTGAATGCCTAACATACAGTGAGCAACTGTATTTTCTAATGAAAAATATGAATTTATTGATGTATAGTCAGTTATACAACGAGTGTAAAAAAAATTAAAACAAAACTTATTTCTTTCTACTAGGAGGTCTCCTTCGTTCGTCTCCATGCCTTCGCTTTCTCTCATCTTCCTCCCTTTGCCTGAAGAATGCTCTCCTTTCCTTTTCTGTTTTCTTAGTTCCTCTTCCCTCTACCAAGCTTCTTCTTCTTTAACTTGGAGCCATTCTTGTGAGCTAGATGGCCCCGCAGTTGAAGATTGTCCCTGATGACTTGGTGCAGATGGTCTTGTAGTTGAGGCTTGTTTGGGATGAGTTGGTACTGGTTCAAACCTAGGAGGTTGAATTGATGTTTGAACCATTCTCATTCCTTGAGTGCTCTTCCTCTTCTGCTTTGACTTACGGATGGTTCTATAACCAAACTCTTCTGTTTAGTGCTCGTTTTCTTCTCCCCCTTGTTGGCATCATTAATTCTGACCACTTCTTCTGACAGCTGCTGCACACCACAAACAAGTTCTTGAAGTTGAGTCTGAGTGGCAGCTACATCATTGCGATGTTCTTGAATTCGTTCTTCAACTAGGATTTGCTTTGTTTCCACCACTGATAGAGTAATATCTGATCGGTGAGTTTGTTCGCTGATGGATTTCTTCAAGTCGAAGAACTGGTTTGCAAGATGAGCAATAGATTTCTCACTGGTTTCTTGAAGAATTTTAATGCACTTCTAATGGTTTTCTATTGCTTCCAAAAACTTTTTGTCCCTATGCTCGAGATGTTCAGAAATAGCTGCTGTTAACTGCTTCAATCTTGTGGAGAATTATTTTCCCAAATTTTGATAAAGTTCATTGGCAGTAGTAACAACATTGTTTATTTTCCATTGAGTGTTGTGGGACTGAGATGCCAGGTCTTTTTGTATCTCTGTGTGCATATAACTTGTCAATTCAGTTAATCCATCGGTAGTGGGAAGCAGAGATATCTTGTCCATAATTTCTTGAAGGAGTTGAGTTGTTTGCCCCTGGTCAGTCATTGATCTTGGGATGTGAAAGTATTCCTGACCAGAGGTGGAGGGAATGTCTTCGAGTGCCAGAAAAGGTCTTGGAGGTCGTAAAGGTTGAGCAGGAGGCATTGAGTGAGTTGAAGGCGGGGTTTGAGGAGAGTCTTGAGGGCACTCTACGTCTTGATCATGTAAGCTTCTTTGACCATCAGCCGTAGAGTGTGAGGACTCTACGACTGGGGTAGTGTTGGACGTAGAGCTTGTTCGAATGCTTACGTTAGACAGCTCTTCAAAGTGATTGAAAGTCTAGGCAGGTTTATGATTTTGTATAAATGTGAGAGGGATGAAGTGTACCTTTTGCCTTATTGAAGATGAAAATGAGCTGTTTGAGATCAGTTTTTGGGCAAAATATAGGTTGTGAGGGTAGCCTTGAGCCTGAATCACCACATTGGGATATGCTTTGTACGTCCAGAACAGTTGATCCCATGTATTGTACACCAAGGCTCGGTGGAATGACATCAGTGACAAGAATTTTAGCAGGCAGTTATAATTAAGATGCATTTGTTCATTTCTTCCTACTGCCTCTATTTCGATGTCATCCTCTTCATCAATATTCATTGTGGCTGAAGGGATTGAAATGTGTTCTTGATCCTCCCCCTCAATCTGAGCAGTTGTTGGCTCAGGAACTACTGATGGCTCCCCTTCAGCTGGATCATTGTCAGATTTTTTATGTAGCTCCCCCTCAGCCATTGAATCTTTTTGAGCTAATTTTACTAGTCTTCTTCTCTTTTTCCTTGGCTCTTTTGAAGTGGCCTCCTCAGCCTTATACTTGCTTTGAGTTTCTCTTTGCAGGTCTGAATCTTCATCCTTTGAGACACCCTTCTCTTCAGGAGCAGCATCCAGGGCCTTATTTGATGAGCCTTGAGGTTCTTCAATCTCAAGATCTTTCTTTCCTTTCCTCTTTATGATGAGACCAGGAGATTGCTTGCTGACCTCCTGTGATTTAGCTTTTGCAGGTAAGTTCTTTAACAGTGAGGGCTCTGCACCACTCTACGTTCCTTCACTATCCCCAGACCGGGATAGTTTTCTATTTTCAATTGGGTTTCTTTTCCAGTTTTTGAACAATCTTTGAGTCATCCTCTTATTGGCATTGAGGACTTCTCCTTCATCGTACTCAATCTTGTCTCCCAAAATAGATTGAAGGAGAATGCTGAAGAATCTCCCATAGGATATTTTTCTGGTGCCTTTCGCCTTCTCTGCATTTTGGATCCAATTTCTGATCCATTCAACTAATAGGGAGCCATAGTTGATATTCATCTTCTTTACTATGGCTGTCATTATTTTCAGTTGAAGCTCGTTAACAGAGTCGTGGGCAGAGTCCTTACAGAGGAGACACTTTCCGATGATGTCCGCTAGAAATTCATATTTCTGGGAAAATTCTTTCTTCTTCAATCCTTTCAACCCTGGATTCTTTTTGTGGTGCATTCATCTCAGGCCCTCTTATGTGCTCACTATATTGAGAGTCGTGAGACCCTCATGCTTGAAACCTAGGGCTAGGTTTATCTCTTCAGAGGTGAGGTTGAACTGAACCCTTTTGACCATGGTGGTCAGGGTTCCATTCGCATAGGATCCATTTGTATAGAACTCTCGGACTAGCTTTGTTAGAATCTTCGTATTTGTTCCCAGAGCTTCTCAAAGCCAGCCCTTTCTAGCAATTGGATTATCCTTATGAACTGCTTATCTGTTGTCGTGAATGCTTCGAAGTTGAGCTCGTTTCCATAAATGACTTGAGCATGAGCCATTGGATTGATTTTTTGAAACAGGAAGAATGGATTTAACTGAGTATTGAAATTTTAGGGTTCTGGATTTTCGATAGAGAGAAAAATAGAGAGGTTTAGGTTTTTGATTTTTGAAGAATAATGAACGACGCGCAGTTTTCAAAATATTTAAAACTTTCCTCTATGTTTGCTGAGAAGCGTGTCAAGTTCTTATATGAACACTTTTAGTTGGTTGATGACCATTTTGCCCTTAGTCTCCCTCTGAGCTTTACGATCCTTCTTGACACTGCCATCCTTTGTTTTGATGGTCGTTGAGTTAGCTTTACGACTGAGGAGTACTCTACAATCCTTGGCTTGACAACCGTTGAGTGAGCTCTACGGTTTGTAGTGTACTATACGATTCTTGGTTTGTCAATCGTTGAGTGGGCTCTACGACCTTAAGCATACTCTACGATCCTCGGCTTGGTGATCGTTGAGTGAGTTTTACGATCTTGTCTTGTTCTTTACTTACTTCTTTGAACACTTTTCTTCCTGCATAGTTAGTAGCTTCCAAAGCATATAATATATATATCAAGAGTCTAGATTTAGCATTCCTAGCTCAGTTATTAGTTTATTAAATCTTGATTCATCTAACGGTTTTGTAAACACATCTGCTAGTTGATCTTCAGTTGGGATATAGTGAAGTCATATATTACCGTTTTGTACATGATCCTTAATGAAATGATATCTTATATCTATGTGCTTAGTTCTTGAATGCATGACAGGGTTATGTGTTATAGCAATTGCACTAGTATTATCACAACATATAGGAATAGATTTAAGCTCAAACCCATAATCAGCAAGCTGAGTCTTCATCCATAGGATTTGTGCACAGCAATTGTCTGCAGCTATATATTCAGCTTCTGCAATTGATGTAGATACTGAGTTTTGCTTCTTTCTGAACCAAGATACAAGTCTGCTGCCAAGTATTTGGCAAGTTCCACTTGTACTTTTTCTGTCTATTCTATATCCTTCATAGTCATCATCTGAATATCTTATTAGATTAAAGGAAGACTCCTTGGGATACCATAATCCCAAATTTGGAGTTCCTTTAAGGTATTTGAATTTTTTTTATAGCTATTAGATGAGACTCTTTAGAGTTAGCCTAAAATCTAGCACATATACATGTAGCAAACATTATATCTGGCCGGCTAGCAGCTAGGTATAAGAGTGAGCCTATCATATCTCTGTACTGAGTGATATCAGTGTTTTTACCATTCTCATCTTTGTCAAGCTTAGTGGCAGGAGACATAGGAGTTTTCATGACAGTTGCAGATTCCATGTCATACTTCTTTAATAAGTTTTTGATGTATTTGGCTTGGTTTATGAAAATGCTTTCATTAGTCTGCTTTACTTGAAGTCCGAGGAAGAAGTTGAGTTCTCCCATCATGCTCATTTCAAACTTGCTCTGCATAAGCTTGACAAACCTTTCACACAGTTTTTCATTCGAAGAACCAAAAATAATATCATCCACATAGATCTAAACTAGCAGTGTTTTATCCTTATGTTTTCTTAAAAATAGAGTAGTATCTACTCTTCCTCTAGTGAATCATTTTTCAATAAAAAAGTTAGTTAAGGTTTCATACCATGCTCTGGGAGCTTGTTTTAGACCATATAATGCTTTATCTAATTTATAAACATAATTTGAAAAGGTTGGGTTGATAAAACCTGGAGGTTGTTCCACGTAGAGTTCTTCTTGAAGTTCTCCATTCAGAAATGCACTCTTGACATTCATTTGAAAGACTTTGACCTTCATGTCTGCAGCATGGGCAAAGAAGATCCTTATGGCTTCCAATCTGGCTACTGGAGCATAGGTTTCATCGTAGTCAATTCCTTCCTCTTGAGAATAGCCTTTGGCCACTAGTCTAGCTTTATTCCTTGTAATTACACCATTTTCATCTATTTTGTTCTTGAAGACCCATTTTGTGCCAATGACTGGTTTATGCTGAGGTCTGGCAACTAATCTCTATACTTTGCTTCTTTCAAATTGATTTAGTTTCTCTTGCATGGCCTCTATCCAACTTGAGTCTCCTAAGGCTTCTTTGATCTTCTTGGGTTCTACTTGTGAGAGAAAGCTTAGGTAAAAACATTCGTTTGAAGTTACAGCTCTTGTCTTGATTCTGGCGTCTGGATTTCCAATTATTAGATCTTGAGTGTGATCCTTGGTCCACTTTATTCTGCTAGGAACATCTGTTCTAGTGCCTTCTTGTCTGAGTTCCTCCAAATCAACTTCCTGTTCTGATCGTAGAGTTTCAATGTCTGGTGTGGTGTGCTCTACGATTTCCTCTACTTACTCAATGATTTCTGTTGCTAGTTCCACGATCGTAAAGTCAAACTCTACGATCTTGAACTCCTCGATCGTTGAGCTTAAATCTGATGAATCCTTGTGAGTTGATCTTTTCTTTTCAGGATCAGATTCATCGAATGTGACATGGATAAAGATTTCAACAGTTAAGGATTCCTTGTTGAATACTCTGAATGCTCTGCTATAAGTTGCATAACCAAGGAATATTCCTTCATCTGACTTTGGTTGGAATTTGGTTAGATGCTTCTTGCCATTGTTGAGCACGTAACACAGACAGCCAAACGCATGAAAGTAGCTTATGTTTGGCTTTCTTCCTTTAAATAACTCATATGGAGTCTTCTTTAAAGTTGAGTGAATGAGTGACCTGTTCTGAGTGTAGCA
Organism: Hedera helix; assembly: GCA_947179155.2. Lineage (NCBI taxonomy): Eukaryota > Viridiplantae > Streptophyta > Magnoliopsida > Apiales > Araliaceae > Hedera > Hedera helix. The sequence continues at coordinate 26,429,446 of OX359282.1, read as the reverse complement.
TGTCGTGCTGATGGCTTCAGCCCAGAAATATTCAGGAAGATAGGCTGCTGTAAGAAGAGTTCTTCCAGGTTCAATCAGAGTCCTATTCTTTCTTTCTGCTACTCCATTATGTTGAGGAGTCCTTGGGGTTGAGAAGTTGTGAATGATTCCATTTTCTTCACAGAACTGGTCCATATCTGAAAAGTCAAACTCTCTTCCATGATCGCTTCTGATGGCCTTGATCTTATCACCTTTTTCATTCATGATTAGTTTGAAGAGCTTGATAAGATGTGAAATAGTTTCATCTTTAGAGCTTAGAAAGGACATCCATGTGTATCTAGTGTAGTCATCTACTACTACTAAAGAATATCTCTTTCCTCCAATGCTTGCTGTTGGGATAGGCCCGAATAAATTCATATGTAGCAATTGAAGGGCTCTATCATTTGAGTTGAGTGTCTTGCTCTGGAAAGAGATCTTTGTTTGCTTTCCAAGTTGACATGCTTTGCATGGTTTTTCTTTGATGAAGTTAAGCTTTGGCAAACCTCTTACTAGGTCTTTGGAGGCAAGTTTTGACATGTTCTTGAAGTTAAGATGAGATAATCTTCTGTGCCGGAGCCAGCATAAATCTTCAGAGGCTTTAGCAAGGAAACAAACTACTTCATCTGTATTTAATTTGGCAAGATTGACCACGTAGACATTTCCTTCTCGAACTCCTACTAGCTTTAGAGAGTTAGACTTCAAATCTCGAACTTGGCATTGGTTGTTGAAAAAAGTGACTTGATGCCCTTTATTACATAGTTGACTGATACTTAACAGGTTATGATTTAGTCCTTCAACATAACCAACTTTGCTGAAAGATATTGCACCATTTCCAGTTGAGCAATATCCTCTGATTTTTCCTGAATTGTTGTCCCCAAAAATGACTGCAGCACCATCCTTTTCCTTATAGTCTATCAAAAGAGCTTTATCTCCTGTCATGTGTCTTGAGCATGCATTGTCAAGATACCAGATGGATCTCTTTACCTGCATAAAAACTCAATCTTCATTTTGGTACCCACAATTGCTTGGGTCCTGTTTTGTTAGTACCTTTTGGAACCCAGATTTGTTTGATTTTAAGTTTTTGCAGTTTATAATAATGATAGCCTAATAAATCATAACAATGATTAATATGATGATTATGTATGTGTATATGTGAATTCCTATTCGTCAATGACTTGTGAGAATTATAATTGCTCAAAGTCCTTCGATTGAGCTGATCTACATTCTTCTTCCATGCTACTCTACGATTCTCATATTTCGTGCAGTGATAATAAATTCTACGATTTTTGTAAGGATGATTCGAAGAGTAAGTTTTGCTAGATTTTATGATCCTTTGAGGTTTAGTTACATATGTTGACTTGTTTTTCAGTTTTTTGAACCCCAGACCAGTACGAGTTTTATTGACTAATATGATAGTAGGATTAGCAGATTGTGGACAGCTGGGAGGGATTGAATTTGAGGATTTGATGAACACAATTCCTTTATTAGAATCAAAGGATTTGCTTTCATTTATTTCCTTTGAATTCTCCATATTAGGCTCTGAGAGAGAATTCTCAAAACCTAATCCTGATCTGTCAGCCACATTTCTTTGGCTTGAGATCATGGTGTCCATAGACAAACTTGAATTGTTCCATATGGAAATTGTCTTTTCTAGTTCCTGAATTTTGGATACTAGTGAAGACTCTTTCTGAGTGCTTAATTCAATTTTCCTATTTAGCTTTTCATTCTCAGTCTCAAGACTAGAATGAAGTTTAGCAGTTTGACGCGTGGCTTCTAATTCTATGCTAATTTTCTCTTTATCTTCTTTTAAATGAGAGTAATCTTTAGATAACCTTCTAAACATCTTCATATATTTGTGTAGTTCTACCATTAAGTCATGCATACCTTCTCTAAGATCATCAATGCTTAATTCAGGAGAGTAAAATTTAAATACATCATCTATGTTTAATTTCTCTTTGCTCTGTTCTTGGTCGTTTGCCATTAAACATAGGTTGGCCTTCTGTTGCTCTTCATCGTCACTTGACTCAGAGTTTAGTTCTTCTTGTGAGTCACTCCAGGAGCCTTCAGCTATGAAGCTTTTGTCTTTCTTCTTTTGCTTGTGGAAGTTCTTGAATTCTCTTTTTGGATTTGCTTTTGTTCTATCCCTCCTCAGCTCTTCTTTTAAGGGTTTAGGGCACTTAGCAATGAAATGGCCTAACTTTTTGCAGTTGTAGCAAAGGTCATTTGTTGGTTCTTTGCTACTGTTGCTTCTGAACTTCTGAGGTCTATTCCTATTGATGAATCTTTTGAATTGTCTGACTAGCATGGTAGCAGCTTCTTCATCATTTGATTCATCATTATCAGAATCAAAATTATCCTTTAGATTGCTTCTGTGAGCTGAAGTTGAAACTTTAAGAGCAATGTTCTTCTCCTTATTTCTTCCCTCAGATAAGGTCTCTGCCCTCTGATTCAACTCCAGCTCGTAGGTGAAAAGATTTTCATAGAGCTGTTGTACAGTCATTTCGTGTAGGTTCTTTGACTCCCTGATGGCTGTGGTTTTGGCATCCCATTTTCCTGGCAAGGATCTCATGAATTTGATGATGAGATATCTGTTTGGATAGACTTTTCCAAATGATCTGAGAGAATTTAGCAGCATGTTGAATCTCTCATAGGTGTTTGTAATGTTCTCCCCTGAAATGTGGGTGAACATTTCATACTGCTGAATAAGTAGTGATTGTTTATTCTCTTTGACTTCTTCTGTTCCTTCGTGCATGATCAACATAGTCTGCCAAACTTGGTGTGATGTCGCAAGCACCCAAAAATAAAATCTTACTTTGAAAAAATAAATATGTAGTAGTGCAAGTAAGAGTCGATCCCACAGAGAATGATTAATTTAATTTTATATTTTTGCAAACAAAAATTGGGGGATTTTGTAATTAAAGAAATAGTTTAACTACAATTAACTAAAATACATATGCAAGAAGTAAATAAGAAGAAAAAACCTTGGTTTAAGTCAACATCCACCATCAAGAATTTACAACTGATCACTGATGCAAAAATAAATCAATTCATATTTTAAATATTCAACGTGGAATAATTACTTTCATTCGAATAATTTTTCTATCTCTCCTTAATTTTAGTTAAGCAGAAACAAGCGATTTAAATAACCCTTACTATTAAATAATCTCAGACGAGCGCTAAAGATTTAACCTAGTAGCAGCATAAAGAAATAGAGAGATCGTTGAACTAAACAACACAATCTAAGCATCTGCATTTAATTTAGATGAATATTCTTCCTAAGATTTTGATAAGCAAAATAATTATTAATCTTAGTTGCTTTGCAAATTAAAGTGACCAAACAATTACGGATTTGATATTTAATTTAACAGTAGATTTCAACGAATAATAAACTAGTATGCATCCTAGCAATTAAACGAATTAATCATAAAATTAGACACAGAAAAATATTCAATACTCAAAATATAAATTGAACAATTAAAATAAATTAGATCTCACAGTATATAAATCTTGATAGCTTCAATAACTTAAACCAAGAAAAATAAATTAACTACTCATAATTGTAGAGAGCATTAAAGAATAGAAGAGAGAATTTTTATTCTAATAGAAAAGTTGTATTTTACATTGTGTATCAAGCCCTCTATTTATAGGCTCAAAAATCCTCCTAAACCTAGTTAGAATTACTCTTTCCAAACCCTAATAGGATTTAAAATGCAAAATACAAAAATATAAAAATTATTATTTATTTTTCCTATTCCAATTTGCATTTGGATATTTAATCAACCAATTTTTCCATCCACTTTTGCAATTCTCACGCGAAAAAAGAGAAGAAAAAAGGAAAGGACAGCCAAACACGTCTGCCGCACGAGGGAAGAAGAAAAAAATAAGCTGCCCAGCATGTTACTGTTGGCGCGTGAAACTCACGCACCTGATAAAAAAATTATGCCCGACCGCGCATTACGCGGTCTGATTTTCTGCCTAGCTGATCTCGCGCATGGCGCGGTAGACCTTAACTGCCCCAAAGCCCGAAACGGCGTCGTTCTGTTCCGTGCCTACTGTTGATGTGCCGCGCATTGCGCGGTTGGCCTCTTTTCCGGAATTTACAGAATTGCCCCCGGTTTTTGCTGATTTTATAGTTTTGTCCCTCAAGCTTTGCTGAAATTACCACAATGCGATTAGACTTTTATTTCCCTATAAAATCAAATATAAAATAAATTAAAATAATATAAAAATACTAAAAATTCTAAAAACACATAATAATAAATAAAACACCTAAAACACTAAAAATAAATAAAAACACATAAATAAAAAGAAATATAAAATTATCTAAATTAACATAAATTAACTAAACCCCTATAAAACCTATTAAAACCAAAATAAGCTAAATAATTAAACATTTAAACACACAATAAATATAAAAACTAAGTATTGGGGAATAAAAATATCATATAATTTAACCCTATCAAAACTTCTTGAGCTGTTTTACAGTTGACAACGTTTTCGAACAACTCATCATCTAAAGATTGAAATAGGATGTTTTTGGCCTTTTTATCTCTTTGAACATCCTTCTTTTCGTTGTCGGTCCATTCTTCTTTTTTCTTTGCTACGAACTTGTCTAGATCTTCAATTGTTAAGGCAAGCTTCATTGGTATGAATGTCCATTGAGTATTGTCTCGAACAGCTCATCGTCTATTGCATCCATGTAAACCTGTATACGAACTTTCCAGTTAGCAAATTTTTCTTTATTGCACATTGGTGGTTTGTTACCTCCACCGAGTTCTGATCCGTTCTTGTTGTGTGCCATTAGATCTACTCAAGCTTGTAAGGCTTCAAATGTGAGAACCTGCTCTGATACCAATTGTTAGTTCCTAATGACACGAAAGATATCTAGAAGGGGGGGGGGTTGAATAGATTCTTTAAAACTTTTTCTTTTTCTTGCTTTGTTTTTAAGAGATAATGAATTCTTAATTGATTTGTTTAGCACAGCGGAATATGATTTAGTTATCCCTTCTTGATTCGTTAATATAATAATTCAACAAGCAATTATATAGCAGATATAGTAGTTAAAAGACATAAGATGAAAGACACCAGGTTTTAAGTGGTTCAGAGTTCACAAGACTCCTACTCCACTGATCTGCTTTTTAAGCAGCAAATTCACTCAGGATACTTTTACACTTTCTGAATCACTAATATTCCTTCAAGATCAGCAGTCTTGGAACTATAGTTCACTAAGAATTCTATAAGTCTAAAAGACTTAGATACTCTAGTTCACTAAGAACTCTTCTCGAGTGGTGTAGATTTAGATGTGCTACTGAGTTGTGTTTAATATAAGTCTCTGAAGAACTCAGTAGCGATGCAAGATTCTTTTCAGTTTTATCTTTTTGAACTCTTGCGAATTTTTTTCTTTTTGTGAAAAAATTCTTATCTTTTTTTTCTTCTGATCTGGGAGCTTTATGTGAGAGCTTCTGTTTTCTTCCCGTTTGAATGTTTGACCTTAGCTTCAGTTTCTGCCCGTTACCTCACAATGTAGAGCTGTTTAATATTCTCTTCATTTAGCCCGTTAATGCCCTGATGAGGTATTAATTGATCCGCTATTTTAGTCCATAGAAGGTGTTTCCCTTTTTCCTTGGGGACATACATGTCAGTCGTAGGTTTTTACCAACTTTTAAAGAGTCATTTGGTCCTTCCATACTATAGGACTGATAGGACGCAGTCCTCTGACTTTACTGCCTTGAAAGTCTTCTCTCTGTTCAAATTAAACATGCAATGTTCAACAAATATAATTAACCTAATTAATTATATTTCATGGCTTCATATTTAAACTAATTAATTTATTAGTTAAATTGAGTATTAACTTACTCATCCTCTTATTTGGCTAACAAGTACGCTTTAGGTATATATATATATATATATCCACCTTCACTTCTTAAATGAATTTATTTTCTTAATAAATTCTCTACACGCATCATTAAAATATTCTCACATTTAATTTCTAACAAAAAAATTATGTTAAAAAAAATGTTTACCCATTACAATTCTTATAATGTAATTAGGTATTAAAAAAAATGTTTACCCATTACAAAAAAATTTCTAACCTTTAATTAATTATTTCAAATCTTATTTACAATTCTTGTAAATATCTGAGATATTACAGTAACACATTAGCTATGTTATATTAATTTTTATAATGTTGTAAGATACATTATAATGTAATTAGGTATTAAATTGTGTAAGGAGCAAAGAAATAGAAATATGTAATTTCATGTACATAAATTTTTTGTAACGAGCCTAGTGTATATTATAGGCATGTGTTGAGAATGTTAAGTTTGATGTAATATTCTGAAAACCCTTATAATAAATTTTATGAATATAAATGCAATTATTATTAAAGTCTACATTTTAATTCTTGATTATTGTAAAATATAAGTAAGTTTAATAAAAAAGAAAGTAACTAGAAAATGTAACACTTTAACAATTAAATAACCACACCAAATATAATGCAAGTATACATACACATATAATTAATTCAAGTATACTTGCATATATACAACTAACACCACAAGTACAAATGCATATAAACAATATAAGTATGCTTACAAACATAATAAGAAAATAGCATATTTCTGAAATTTTTGTCAAAAATAAGCTTATTCTGTCTGCTTTAGCTCATTTTCGACGAAAAAAATCCATCGAAAATTATGTTGGATAAAAGTCGGTCGGGGGTTAGTGTAATGACTAAGAAATTTGTAAATACTTATATTAATGAAATTAAGAAATTATTGAAAATAATTGTATACACCTATGTGTCTATATGTGTTATGGGATTGACAATTCAATTTAAATTGAATTAAAGAATGTGATAAATAAGAAATTAAGTGATGGTGATGGTGAGCTTAATTTATAATTAATTGAACTTATGCAATATGCCTTGTGTGACATAATGGTTAAGATTGATTAATTAATTAAATTAATTGGGAGAGGAATAAATAATTAAACGGACTAATGAGAATTAATATTTGAGTCCAATATGAATGTCACATAATTTAATGTAACATGTCCAATGTGCTAGGAAAATAAAGTCCATGTATGTATAGATTGCTAGAATTTATTAGTAAGCCCAATATATGAGATGGTTGGCCCAATGTTTGATTTAATTGTAAAGCCACTAAAAAAATTACTAATGGTCTATGAATGTAGCCCAAGTCGGGTATTATAAGTCCACTAGAAAGTCCAAAACATGATCCGATTAATTGACCCACATTAAGAGTCCATTTTCTAGAAGAATATATCTATATACATACACAAAAATTGGTGGAAATTAGTTTGTCTTTTTGTGTTTGGAACCATGTGAGCACTATAATTACGTAGGAGCATGGCTAAACAAGGAGATAATTAAGCATATTTACCTAATCCACTTTTACCTTTGGTTAATAACTTGTTGGATGTATAAAATATATATATTTGTACATGTATTAATACATGTGTGTGTACATAAGACTTGTCTATAAATAGGACATTCATAAATTATTTTTGAAGGTTACTTCCATTTACTAAGTATAGGGAGAGTAAGAGAGAAATTGAGAGAAAAAGAAAATCTAGGAGGAACTCTTGCCATTTGAAGGTTATAACAAAGTCTAACATAGAGAAGGAAGAGGTGGTGACTTATCTAAGGTTCATCTTTAAGAGGAGAAGATGTAACGCCCTCCAAATCCGGGTTCCTTTAACCCTAGACTTGGTACGTCACGATACATCATCTTCATACACGTTCTATAACTAATGCGGAATATATAAACATAAATTATTTATTCTACAACATTTCCCAAGGTTTCTAACCTTAACTTACATATATACCTTTAGATTCATAAAAAGGTTTACAAAATTACTTACATCATATAACAATTTAGTTATAATGCATAACACTATAATCTTGTCTTTTGCTTCTGTCTCCGTCTCTCCTTGGACATTCGTATTATTCTGAAATTTGTTATCATGATATAGCAAGAGTGAGCAACGACTTTGTTCAGCAAGTTTAAATACGATAACGATATATCATGATTGAAAGAAAGAATAAGCTTTTGAATTTTCAACAATATAATAATTGTGAAATAGTACGAGTCATAATTTCAATAATTGAATGACTAAATTAATTAATGTTGAGTGTCAATAATGATCATGAACAAATTTAACTGAACCTTATGGTAATGAAGGTGATCAGCCTTTCATACCTGATGAACACATGCAACAAGCACTATGTGCGAATCAACAATTTAAAGAGGTGGAATAATTATACAGAATTAAACCATAGCATGCTTAAAACGTAATAACTTGAGTTTGAGTTAGGAACTTGAACAATACAATAATATATCCTGCTCGAATATAAATTGAGTAGGGTTTAGGAAACTTGCCTGTCTGCTCAGCTACAATTAATGTCTAGCTTTAACTAACTGGCTTTGAAAGACCTAACATTAATAAAGTTGGTCTAATAATTAGTACGGCGTATTTGTACAACTATACGCTCACTAAGGAACTTATCTACCACACATAAGTACTAACACATAATTTACATCAATCAAAACGATATTATTAACCTTATAGACCCTCAATCAAATTAGGTTAATAATTTAATAAGTTAGAAAATAATTTTTTCAAGTGTTAAACACTTATTAAACTATTAAACAATTTATTATAATTGTTTAAACAAAAGAGTAAAAAGACATTTTCTTTATTTCATTTAATTACTATTTAACATTAATTAAATAGTAAGTAATTAAATACCTTTAGTTATTATTTAATAATAAATAATAACTTACTAGATTTATTTATTATTTAAAGTTAATCAAATAATAAATAATTATATTATATTAAAAATAATCAAATATCTTTAGTTATTATTTAATAATAAATAATAACTAACTAACTAGATTCATTTATTATTTAAAGTTAATTAAATAATAAAATTATATAGTAAATACTCAAATATCATTAGTTATTATTTAATAATACGTAATAACTAACTGAATTTATTTATTATTTAAAGTTAATCAAATAATAAATAATTAAATACTCAATCTTAGTTGTCTTTAATTATTATTTAATAGTAATTAAATAATAATTAATTAATTTATCATCCTTGTTTATTATTTAATATTAATTAAATAATAAATAATTAATTTAATCATAAATTCAGAAGATATAATATTAAACTAACTAGATTAATATTTAAAACATTTAAATATTAATCCTAAATATTTATTATATTTGAAAAATATAATATTAAACTAACTAGATTAATATTTAAAACATTTAAATATTAATTCTAAATATTTATTATATTTAAAAAATATAATATTAAACTAACTAGATTAATATTTACAACATTTAAATATTAATCCTAAATACTTATTATATTTGAAAAATATAATATTAAACTAACTAGATTAATATTTACAACATTTAAATATTAATCCTAAATACTTATTATATTTGGAAAATATAATATTAAATACCTAAATATCATTTTTGTATTATTATTATTTTTGTTATAATTTTAAATTAATTTTTAAACATTTAAATTAATTAAAAATATGCAGAATGGCAAACTTGTAAATAAGCTGAAAAACCGGACTGATGGCAATTTCGTAATTAATCATAAAATCGAACGGAGGGCAGTATCGTAATTTCAGTCGGAAATTTATTACCGCGTATTGCGCGCTTAGAAAAAATAAACGGCCCCAAAACGGTGCCGTTTTGAATATCAGCCGAACGGCTTCCGGCGCGTATCGCGCGGGTTACACTTTACGCTCAAAAACGACGTCGTTTTTGCTCCGCGCATTTTCGGAAAACCGCTGTCGCGCATTGCGCGGCCAGCCCTTTTTTTTTTCAATAGCAGAACGTAAACAGTACTTTCTAATACCAACTTAATAAAATTTATACCTTCAAGTAAACTCTTAATTTCTCAATAAAAATTCAGAAAAATACCAATAACTTAACAACAATTTATAACATGAAAAAATAATTTTTCATGATTTAATATTAAAAAAATTTATAAAAATTTTTACATCACATAAACTACCACAAATCATAACTTTTTGTGTATAACTCCATTTTGAGTGATTTAAACTTTGTTTTTCTCATGATTTAATGTTCTATAATATTAGAACATTAAATTTAAATATTATAAAAATTATTTTTAATCATTATTTTGAGACTTGATTTAACACACCACCAAATACATGTTTTTAGCATATAAATTATACCAAAATACAAATAAAGCATATTAAACTCAAGCATGACATAAATATTACTACTACACATTATTAACTATATTAACATGTTTATACTAACATGATAATTTATTTAATTTAAAAACAAACTACATTTAAAATAACCATTACCTCATTTTAATGGCTATCTTCATTTTTCTTCCAAAATAGGTTGTGCAACTTGAAGACATGAACCAAGAACTCATTCTCTACCTTCTCTATGCTCTCTCTCAAAATACTTACTCTCCCAAGCTATTTCTCTCAAACTCTCTCTCTTTTAGAACATGAAAATATAAATGAAGTGTAATGTCTTACAATTTCAAGTATACTTGCAAAATTCTTAGATACAAAATTATATCTATAATTCATGATGCTCCTACTTGGATACTTGCACAAGAAAGGTAGCCCATAACTTAGTTGGCGGAAGAGGGATGGTCCAAGTACTTTAAAAATCAATACAAGTAACCATTAAATAAATAAAAATAAAATAAAATAAAAAATAAAATACATCATCTCACTTTCTCTTCTCCCTACGCGGCTGATGGAGCTTCATTGTCCCAAATTAATGGTCACTTGCTCACTTTTTAATTAAATAATCATTTACATAATTAAATACAAAATGGACTCAAGCTTTGGGCTTTATTTTAAATACCAATTGGGCTCCTATTAAATTGTTTGGGCTACTAATTTACCAAATTTTATTATTCTTCACTTGGGCTACTAATTGTTCCATGTTGGGCTAATTTAATAATTTACACATTAATTATTCAATCAATGATTAAATAAATAATTAGATTGAATAAATAATTAAATACTCCAACCCATTAGTATTAAATTACTAAATGGACTAATAAATATTATTATCAATATTTCACATTATTTACATTAATTAATAATCATATTAATTAATTTATAAAATTTAATTCACTCATTATATTCAATTTAATTGAATATTTAATTAATGACAACCTATCAATTATTTTGATATTAAAACTTTAGGGTTTGTTCACTAATAATAATAATATATATATATATATATATACACACACACACACACACACACACACACACACACACACACACACATTACTTTACTTCAAAAATAATTTCACAATAAATTATGAAATTAAAATAAATACAATATATAATTTATTATATATTATTTAGGCCATAAATTAAATTATTTAATTCATTTCTCTTCAATTATGGAAATAATTCCATTTACCCGAAAATACATTGAAATAATAATATATTTACTCAATTTCTTATTTAAATAATTTATTTAATTATTTAATTAATATTACACAAATAATTGTATAATTAAATTTCTCACTCTCATAAATCATTTACAATGATTTATTTAATTATAGAATATATTCATTTAATATATTCAATTACTATTTAAAATTACTTAATTAATTTAATCCCTTTATATATATGTACATATATATGAAATTAAATATTGTACAATATATATAATTACTATTCTCCCTTAATTAATTCAACTATTTTATATAATTAATAATTATATAAATTACCTAATTATTCCTCCCAAATAATTTATCAATAATTTACATAAATATTGATTAATGAGTATAATCAATGTAATAACTAAATGAATTCCAAAATTAACCTTTTAATTCAATTCAGATTAATTTAATATTAATCTATTTATTTACCACAATTTAATTAACCATTAAATTATGTTACTAAATATGCACGCATATATTCTTATAAATACATATTTAATTTACACGCAACCACGTCGCATAATTACATAACTCCACTAATTAAATTCTCTTAATCTAATTAGACTTGCTATTAGCCAAGTTCATTGAATTATCACGGTACTTGCTAACTTGAAAAAAAAAATTTGATATCACCATATCTAAGTTAGTCCGTTAAATTTAATTTGGACATCTATTTATCTATCACTACTAGGTTATCAAACTCTAACCTTTATTAAATATTAAATATTTTATTTCTAATTCATTTAAATATCCGGGATATTACAAAAGAGCTTCAATGAGGTATAAGCCTTTAACCATGAATTTTTAAGTTAAAATAGTGTAGTTTAGCTTGTAGATAGATTATGCATACTTGGTTGTGGGAGGATTTTATGTGTGAGAATCATGGTAGATTTTGAAGGTATAAGAAATGATTTGTGAAGGAGAATATGTGTTTATATGTGTTCATCTGTGTTTTATGTTTAAATGAACAACATGTATGCATATGAGCTTAAAACCCTAAGTTTACTAGTTGAAAACATGAGATTTGGTAGAAAATGAAATAAAATGTGTAAGCTATTTGCATGATTTAAAAATTGTATGTTGTAGGTCTATGAGATAAGAAAATATTCCAAGTGGAACGAACAAAAATGGAGCTAAAATGAATTTATGATAAATGTTATTGTAAAACATGTCAAATGGAAACCCTAGCTCAAAGAGCCAATAATTTTGGTTAAATAAATATTTTTAAAAATTAGAATATTGTAAAGTTATGAGTTTATGAAATAACAAAATTGATTTGAGCTCATTTGGATGTTAAATGAACAAGTTATGGAAGATTGAATCAAAAAAGATAAAATTTCAAGATGTTGAAAAACTGACTAGAGTATTCTGCTCAACGGCATTGGGGCGTGCTCTCTATAAAGGGAACCAACGCCGGAGCGGTGGTATAATATATTCTTTTTAAGACATGGACTGCGCCGGGGCACAGTCCCTAAAGCTAAATTATGCACACCGAGGCACAGTGCTTTTTGACCCGTTGACCGGGTTGGCCAAACCAGTTGGGTTGACCGGTCTAATCCGACCCGACCCGAGAAAAAAAAAACCTTTTATAATAAAAAAAAAATAATAATAAAATAATATTAAACAAATAAAATAATAATTAATAATTATTTTATTTGTGAGTTAATTAAAATAATATTAAACAAAGAAAATAATAATTAAAAATTATTTTATTTGTGAGTTAATTAAAATAATATTAAAGCTTATTTTAATTAATGTTAAGAATTAAATTAAACAATTAAAATAATATTAAAAATTATTTTAATTGTGGATTAATAAAGTATGAATAATTAAAGTAATATTAAAGAGACTTAAACAACAAAAATAATATTAAAAATTATTTTAATTATGAATTAATAAAGGATGAACAATTAAAATAATATTAAGAATTATTTTAATTGTATACTAATGAAGCATAATTAATTAAATTAAGAGTAAATGTTACTCTAATTGGGAATTAAACAAATAAAATAATAAATTAAGTTATTTTATATGTGGATTAATAATGTATGATAAAAAAAAAGTCATAAACAAATAGACTAAGGACATTTTATTTGTAAATAATTAAGTGATGATTAAAAATAATTAAACAAATAAAGTAATATTAAATATTATTTTATTTGTGATGATTAAGGAATGAATTAAATAAAGGAAGTAAGAGACAATGTTGTTTAAACATATAATCTTATATGAAATTATATGTGTGATGATAAAAATAATTTGTGAGTCCTAATTGTATAGAACTAGTGAGTGTGATCGATTAGTTCATTATGTGGAGGTTATAGAGATTAACCATTAGATGAAGATGTTGAACATAGGTTATTCAAATGATAAGGATTCAAAGTTGGATAGAGTCGACGATTCAGGCAAATACTTTAACTTGTATTTTTATTTCTCGTACAAGTAGAATTAAATTGATGGAATAAGCCCTGTTTTATCTATATGTATGAGAATTAAATTATTAAATCTAAAACTTGATTCAAATTATGATTATACTCTTGATTAATTATTCGAACCTTGTTACAAATATTGAACTTATCAATTGTTCCTAATTGTGTTAAGGCAATATTTTTGTCATTTGTATCAGCTAGACCAATAATAAGACCGATTGTTAATCAATCATAATTCTTTGAGAAAGCTATTAAAACCAATTGCCTTGGTATACTGAGATGAACAACTATTTTATGTCGGGAAACCGACACGCGCGCGAACAACATGTCTAAGTGTTATGCATAACATAGGGTACTTTAGGTTGATCACATATTGTACTTCGTTTATATTATGAATTGTGAGTGAAATACTGTCAAGTTTCGTATGTGTTCACGGTCCATAGTGACCACTCAGTACAAAATATTCATTAACTTGGAAATATTGAATCTTTGATTTTAATTAAAAATTATTTGGTCCATAGTGACTCTTCAGTACTAGAAATGATCAGTTTTGAAACTATTGATACTTATTTTGTTCATAACTCAATTATTTAATTCCTGAACTATTAATTGTTGTTATATTCCTTACGATTATGAAGCCTTATACATGAACATTCACTTTATTACAATATACTTGCTGAGTAACTTATTTCTTACTCTTGCTTCCCTTAAATATTACAGTTAAAACTAAGCAAGACACCGGTTCAGAAAAAGATAAAGGCAAAGGCAAAGTTGTTGAGTAGTTTTTATTGGTGATATTATCTGATAATTTTATTAAGACTAATTTTAGAATCTATTAGTTCAATTATGTTTGTATTAGTGATAATTGTGAGACTTGAGACACAAATATTTATGTTAAATCAATGTAGATATTTATATTATTCTGTTGTAAGTTATTATAGATGTATTGTACGAGTTGGATCGTGAAGCACCAGATTTGAGATACGTGTATCTGAATTTAGGAGTGTCACAATTAGTCTGTCGAAAATTTGGTCAGAAAAAATTATGTCCGACGAAATTATTTTCGACCACAATTTCCTCGAAGCTAGCTCATTTTTGACGAAACTTTTACCAACGAATTAATTTCGTCGTATATAAACCTCACATGTGTCACCATTCTAATAAAGTCTAGGTGTTTATTTTTGTCGGAAGTTGTTTCGGAAATAACATTTTTCATACTAAATTATGTCAGTTTATTTTCGACGAAATTTTCGTCACGCTTAACATATTCTGTCGAAAATAACATTCTTTTTAATATTTTTTTTTTTTTGCAGTTTTCATTTTTTTAAACCACCACATTTTTGTCTTGTAAACCTACTTTATCCTAACAACACAACATTAATCTATATCAAGAACACATACAACATAACTATACCAACAATAACATATATACACGTCTCTAACAATAACAAATATAAAGTATTATACCAAGAACAACATATATCATCCCCAACAATAACAAAGATAAAATAATTTACGATAAGTTATACAAAAAATGGGTTAAAGTATAATGATTTACAAAACAAAACTAAAATACAATGATTTACAAAAAATAAAGCTAAACCACCATGATTTACAAAAAATAAAGCTAAACTACAATGTTTTACAAAAAAATTCAAGTTAAACTACAATGTTTTACAAAAAATAAAACTAAATTAGTATTACCACTAGTGTGAGGAGGATCATTGGGCGAGGGTCAACGGTGCTGCTCTAGTGTCTGAAAATCATTGACACCATCCCCCCGCTCAACATCGCCACCTTACTCGGCATCACAACCCTACTCGACATCGCCACCATATTAATACAATAATTAAAGAGACACTTAAATGATAATTAAATAAAATGCAGAATATATAACTTTAAATGAAAAAAATACCTAAGTAGTTGGGGGTTGACTCAGCATCAAACCAAAAACCTCTAACAGTAGGGTAACCACCAACGGGACCACTTCGTTGTGTATCGCAACGAACTGCTCTCAAGGGATACACGTACGCTTGACGGTGGCCCCTGTTACAATGTCCTGAGCAAGCTGGTGAAGACGAGTATGTCTAGGCAAGTCCTGACGATAGAATATCGGATTCGTACCAAACGTCTTTGATATCGTCGCCATAACCTTCTAGAATAGCTCGTCGTCCAAGCTAACACCCGTATGAGATGGTCCAATAGGTATTCTCGGACGCAAGCGCTGGCTAGAGCCTGGGAAAATAAATATTACATTATTAATCATTGATGAAGCGATATAAATTATTAAATAACGAGAAATAAACTAAAATGAATGCTTCCAGTTAGTGTATAGGTTAGTACAATCGGCAGACCCAACACTCGATATCTATTGGTAGTACTATTGAGGGGTCCTGAGATGCGTCCTAAAAAGTCATCTCCTCATTCTGAGATAAGCTAATCTCAGGCATAGGGATAGTGGAATCTAACATCTCAAAATCTCCCCTAGCAGCTCTCAACTCAGCTACACACTGGTCTTGGAGCTTCTGAAATCGATCATGTAATTTATTATGTATACGTGAGTTAATTAAATCATTTTATTAAGTACCTAATATTAATAATTCCTAAAAATTGTAACAATTGTTACTTGTATAGTTAATGTTGTGAGAGACATAGTAGAGTCCTTCGGCGTGTGGGCTCTATCCCAGAACTCGACCATGTTGAGAAGTCGACCCAAGCTCGCCTGCATGGCCTATTAAACATATTAATATAACATTTATTTAGTATGCTTATGACAATATTAAACTAAACAACTAAATACACATACATACCAAATTCAACTCCTCAAATGACTATGAGCCAATAGTATATAAGACTCAGAGTTGGCCACAGTTTTTCTTCATCCGCACGAACTATTTTTTAAAGTCATCAACATCCCAATACATGCACATAGTCTCTCATGCTGCATCTGAGACAATCTGGGGTTGATGATTGTTAGAGTTCATGCCCTAGTGGCCAATTATTTGATATAATTGCTTAACATTTTTTATATTATATTTGATTGAATAAATGAATTATTTTATTATGATTTTATTTACTGCGTTATGTAAATGTTAGCATAATAAAAGTTCTTAGAATAGTGATATGAATTATATAGCTTCAAGTATGTGACTTGAACATGAGACTATATAATTACAATCAGTATCATTGCTTTTAAATGTCCCTAGTCGAGTATCATTGTTAATGGGACAATAATAGTATGTGGATTAACCGATGGTCAAATCTCATTGATCATAAATATATGAGATATTGAGTCAATGCATAGGTACATATTAGAGAACAACGTACTGGACAGACCCACCATGAGAATTCTACGTGGAGCATTATGCAAAGTGTCATAAGAAATTCTCATTGTGAAAATGATGTAATGATCCTCTGACCTAAAATCACTATATTATTACAAGAGAATTATGTACTTTGATATTAATTAAGTAAGACTTAATTAAGATATAATATATATATATATATATATATATATATATATATATATATATATATATATATATATATAAATAAACTTAATTTTTTTAAATTGGATTAGGTTTTGGTTAATTCTTTTTGATCACTATGTATATATATGATATATCAGCAGAGAAAGTCATGTAAGGAAAAATCAAAACCTAAACCCTAGCCGCTTTTAGAAAGAGACTAGAGAGAAAAATATTTAGAAAATCTAGATCTCGATGGCTAGTACCACAACTCCCTTTTGCTGCAGATCGTGTGACGTTTCGCTGAGAGTTCGTGTGGATACTGTAGAGATGCAGTTCCATTAGATTGAGTTGAAGATTCGAAGCATTCCAGAATTCTCCATCGTCTCCATTCAAGTTCAGATAATCGGTAAGATAAATATAAACCTCTGATTTAATATGTTTTCATGTGGATCCTTTTTAGGGTTTCGGAAATCGATATGAAATTTTTTAAATTCCACTGCTTTTACGATCCGAAATCTCTATAATCTCATATCGTAGTCCCAAACTGGTCTACAATAGCCCGGGAGGCCCTCTGTCTTATCTCGTATAATCAGCCGGCATAGTTCTTCACAATATGTGCAATAATAACAGAGTCACCTATTGGCTGAGAGATGCCCTCCTCATATCTAAAATAAATCTATAAAAATTAGAACAATGTGTAACTATTATTTACGTATACAATTTAATTTATGTAATTCAACTTACGTGAAACTCACACAACACAGTCTCCATAAAGGAGGCATCATACTGCGCATATTGGCTAAATCGAATGCAGCCAGTGGGGAGGTGTGTCAAGCATATAATGTGTATGGTCGCCTTAGCCACATGGTCCAAAATACTACAATAAAAATAAAACAATATTATGTTATTTTAATTGTGTCATCAAATAAATTAATTTAATTTAACATTATGTTCTCAGACACTTATTGTGCAGAGTCGACATCTACATAGACTGTGTATGGAACTACTGGCAGACGGCTAAATAAACCAAGGTTAGTCACTCGGTGACGTCGATGACCAGCATTTGTAATTATAATGAATGACATTGTGTAAATATAACATTTTCATCAACTATAAAAAAGTAAACAAAACGAAATCGAATTCATAACGACAAAAACTTACTAGCTGGTAAAGATTACCCGCCTTGACTACCGTCAACAGATCTTGTACTGCCACCATTACGGCGACCACCACTGCTATGTCTAGCTCTAAATATACTACTGAAATAACCAAAATAACATAATTAATTTGTAGTTAATTTAATTTAATAACCGTTATTAATAGTGAATTATTTACAAAACATAAATAAGTTTAGACTTAGTATAGCATCAAACCCATCCAAATCAACATCATTGACATCCTCAGATTCTGTCTTTTCCTCTTCATTATCAGTTTCTTCAACGTTATTATCTTCAACGATGACACAGTCATTGCCGACCACATCTTCCTTGACTTACTCATCATTGGGTACGTCAACGACATCATTTAGCAGCACTTTGTCATCATTTAGCACTACCTGGCTGAGATTGCTAATATTTTCTTACAAAGGGTCATCCATCCTAGACAGATTAGCACCATCAAATACATGAGTCTTCATTATAACAACTGTATACTAGGAGCTTATATAATTGATGACATTAGGAGTGTAGTACACTTGAGTCACTTGAGTCGCTTAACTGGCTAACACGAATACGTCATCAGACTGTAACTTTGACTTTATATCTACTGTGATGATTATATTACGATCAACTTTAACACAATTTCCAGTATCAAATCAGCGACACTTAAATGTAACTACCTTTTTACCCCGGGTAATTAAGCACAACTATTTCCTTTAAATGTCCATAGTAATTGGACTCGAAATCTTGGTAACAACTTTCCAACACAACAATGCCAAAATTAACTAATGTCAGTTCATTCATGTCATCAACCTTGAATCTGTACCTATTCAAGATACAGTCGAAAAATGAACTAATAATTTTGTAAGGACCTTGAATAATATCTCTAAAATGTTCAGAAGCGTTATCTTCTTCAACCCTTCTCTTTAACTACTGTGAATTTTTTTTAGTAACTTTTTGTCTTTGAATGAACTGAAATATTAAGAACACAGTTTAATTGTTGGTTACGCTTTTAAATATTAAATTTTTGTAAATAATAATACATACATTATGTATGACAATACTTCGGGCATATTTAGAAGCTCTATCTAAATATAATCTTCAAATAAGTAAGTCATCGTATCATGGCCAAATGGTTTAGCCGAATAGGTGAATACAGCTAACTCATCACCACGAGATTGAAGTCAAATGATCTCATTTCGACTTAAATGGTTGTGTTTCGTTGAGACAACATCCTCAAAGTATAAGGAGCAGAAGTTGACATGCTCTTTCTCCATATAACGTTTAATAATAAAACCATATATTAACACGAGCTTTGCTTTTTTACTTTATCGACACATATACCTAAAATACGATGATTGAACGAAATTAATTAAGAATATGAGTTATAAATATCATCAAAATAAATATGTAGATGATATTACCTCTCAAAATGATACATCCACCGATATTGCACCGATCCTCCAAGCTTAAGTTTATATGTTAAATGAATAGAAAAATGTTCCATCGAGCCAAAAAAAAACCCTAAAGGGAATATCATTTCGAGCTTGCACATTGTAAGCACTAAGTTTTTCTCCATCTGTTCCACATCACTGTACTTTATAACCGTTGAACACAGATCCTAATAGAAATATGAAAGTTTGGTTAAGGCATCTATAACTTTTTTGGGTAACATCTCACGAAATGCAATTTGCATCAACTTCTACATGAATACATGGCAATCGTGACTTTTGAACCCATTAATTTTCAACTATTCATCCTTAGTGCAATGAGATATGTTAGAAGCATATCAATATGAGAGCTTCAATGCACTTATCCACTTGCAAATGTCTTCAACATGTTGCTTGGTAAGACAAAATGGAGCTTTATGTTTTGAATTGTTAGGTCGGAGCCACAATTCCCGCCTTATGTTCAGTGCGTCCAAATCTTTTCGTGCATTGTCATTGTCTTTTGTTTTACTACTCGCATCTAGCACGATGTAAAACAAGTTCTAAAATATATATTTTTCTATATATATGAATGACATCTATATAATGACGGACTGAAAGTGTGACCCAGTATGACAACTCAAACCACATGGGTGAGTGTTTTCAGTTATGAGTCTTCTCGTAACCTATTTCTCTCAACTTACTGTGCTCCTTCCCTGGTGGTGAAAACTTTAGATCGTTTAATTAGCTTGCTTTGCTATTTGATTCCATCTAAATTTTTGAAAAAGCTTGTTAGGCTAGCGCAAAAATTATTGAAATTCCTTGATCTTCATTGATGTAGCACGATTAAAATAGAATCCATGAATTTTGATTATATTTTTTTATATA
This sequence comes from Hedera helix, assembly GCA_947179155.2. Lineage (NCBI taxonomy): Eukaryota > Viridiplantae > Streptophyta > Magnoliopsida > Apiales > Araliaceae > Hedera > Hedera helix. The sequence goes on along the minus strand of OX359282.1, from coordinate 26,408,548 downwards.
AATAATCAAACAGAAAAATAAAGGATAGATAAGCAGCTAGAAAACTTAGCTTTTATACCAAATGATAAGTTCCACGACACGTTTGCATGAAGTGGTCACTGGCCGGATCTTTACTAGCAAAGTTGTAGTTGATGGAACACGTATAACACCTCAACCCGTCGCTTATATGGAAGCAAGAACCTTGGTACAATTGCTTGTGCAATGAATTTTGCGTTGAATGGAAGCTCAACCTGTTGTCTATAAAGAGACAAGAACCTTGGTATAAGTAAAAAAACGTCACACCAAACTATGTATTGTTGAATGATAAGTTAAATTGAATCTCAAGAAAACTAAAACAACTTAGAAATTCTTAAAAGAACCAAAAGAAGATAAAATCTCACAAGTAATTTATTAATCGAATGAATTACATCAACTTGGACCCCTGTTAATTCTTATATATAAAAGTAAGAAATGAGATAAATTGATTGAGTTACCATTTAAGTTAACTCATCTATTAAAATGAGTTAACTCATTTTAATTGATGAGTTAACTCACCGGTTCTTATTATATTTAATTAAATATATTTTATTGATATTGATAAAATACTTATAATTATTAACTGCGTGCATGAATCACTTGAGAAAAATCCAACAAGAGTCTTTTCAATTAACTAAAATTAATATTAAATTCATTTAATATGATTCATTTATATGAACTGTAAAAAGCATAAAAGTTAATGTACTAATAAATAGATATTATATGTATAATAACTTCTAGAAGACCTTTTTCACCCTATATATATTTCTCAACAAAAGTATACTTCATGACTAAAAATATGTTCATTATACATTTAAAAATGGATTAGAATTTCACACTATTGGAAAACCTTAAAGAAGTAGATCTAACTTCTCTATATACTTCCATCAAAATTGGAACTACTTGTAGGGAAGGTATATAATAAAGGTGGTTTTTTTTTTTCTAATGTGAAACTATGTTTAGTGGGTATAAAACTGATTTGATTTCATGAATTTTATTTGAGATTATATTTTCATTCAATTTGAAATTTCATGTTTAAGGATTAATAAAAGTTTTGTGTTAGTACTAAAAAACATATAAGCATCATTTAAAAATATTATGATACAAAATTCTACTTGACACTAGAGAAATAATATAAAAGTTTTTTTTTTCTCAAACTAGTAAAAGTTATATGTAATTTTAATCAATTAAATGTAATTATTTTGTAATTTTTAATATGGAAATATGAAAAACTCCTTTTTGACAATTATTTATAATTTATAATTGACAAATATTTATAATTTTAATCACACAAAAAATAAAAATAATTAAATTTCTTTTAATTGTGGTAGAGTATGATAATCAAAATTATTAATATTACAGATATATTATATCAATGAAAAATAATAAATATATGTCAATAAAAAATTATTAAATATTTATTAAAAAAATAATATAAAGTAGCTCGTATCTCATACAGGCAATCAAACTTGTTTATACTAATTATAAGTAACCCTAATCCTAATAACAAAAGGAACTAATTACATAACAGTCAAACTTAGAATTGGAATTAAAAACCCTAATTAAACCAAGTTCTAGTTATATTAAGATTAGTAACTTCCTAAAAACAGTTACAAATAAAAAGAAATGGATATGCACAACTGTGCAATTTTTTAATTTATACAGTCTGCTAAATTATGTCGTTTTGAGATATTATTTTTAATTTAGTGGTATCGATGGTCTCCCATCTCTGTCAAAACGACGTAGTTTTGTCAGACTGTGTAAATTAAAAAGTTGCACAATTGTGCACATCCATATTCCCCTTACACAGAGCCTTGTTCCTTAATAATTGATTTGCCACGTCCTTACTCAATCCTTCCTCGGACCCGGTTACTATGAAGTGAATTTCATGGAAGTTCACTTTTGGATTAATAAGGTGTTGACATACAGATAGAGATAACACTCATCAGTCTGCGTGTCAAGACCTTATTGGTATAAAAATGAACTTTCCATGAAATTCATTCATAGTAATCGGATCCATCCTTCCTCACTTTGCATTGCCTAAACCATGTATTACCGAGAATGAAAAGTCCTTGGCGAGTTTGGAAATTCCTTGCCGCGTGACTGAAATCTTCTAGCCATGTTCGGATTCCCTCGATTCCTCGATGCCACGTGAAAGAGCTATGCCGCGTGAATACTCCTCCCACACCCGTGACTTCTTTTACCCTTCGCACACTTTGTCGCAACTTGGAATCAACTTAGAGAAATAATAAAATTAGAGAAAGAAGAATTACTTTGTCGCAACTTGGAATCAACTTGAAATAGAGAAATAATAGAATTAAAAAAAGAAAAATTAGACAGATTAATATTAAATAATGCTCTCTTACTTACTGTCACTCCCACAGTGTACGGTTGTTTGCAGATATAATTAGGAGCAAGTGGCCCAGCAGGAGGCGTAGACTTTAAAGTCGTCTCGTCGTTTTTTATTTACTTAGTACTCCACCACAATGATTCATCATCCTGCATAGTTTTGTTGGATGTCTTCTATAAAAAGAATGAATTGTGAAGTTGTAACTTAGACAAACAATTGCATCCTCTTCTTTTTTTTTTTTTTGCTAAATAAAAAGTTTCACGTTACAATGGCGTCCTCCTCATCAGATAGTATAATCGAAATAGAACCTGGTATTGTTAAGCTGATTTACAAAACAATTTCTGTTATTGTTATTTTTATAATAAATCTTTTTTGAGGCTATTAGTAATGTTAGTGCTGTTTTTGTGTTTCCAAATTTTAAAAACTCCGGGGATGGACCTTCAGACTACAAGGGGGAACTTCAGAAGGCAGTACACGAGAACGACTGGAACAATCTCAGAGACCTTTTGGCAAAGAAACCACAAGCTAAAACGGAACCAATTACAGAAAATGGAGAGACGGCACTAATTTTAGTGGCTAACCGCGGGAAGGAATCAAATTCAATATTGAGCAAGTTATTAGATATCCTTCGTGAAGAAGAAGATCTAACTTGGTGCAACTGCAAAGCAGCTGAAGCTGCAGACGGCAAAGGGAACACAGCCCTCCACGCAGCTGCAGTGGTCGGCAATCTTGATGGGGCCAAGATACTTGTGGAATGCAATGAAAATTTGGCCAACATTTCCAATCACGCCGGCCATCTGCCATTCCATGTTGCTGTTACTCATGCCCATAGGGATCTAATGCTTTTCCTGTGGAAGAATACTGCACGTAATGAGTGGTTTAAGGGCATACGTTGTGCTAAGCTTATGTGTTCTTTAATATCTTCAGGATTTTATGGTGAGTTAAATAATTATTTGAAGCAGTCGGATCCTGATTCTATGCCGTTCAAAATAAATATTTTGTATGGACAGTATATAAAAATAAATTGTATTTGTATAGTAGAGATCGAGTTGCATATATATTATGACTTTATTCTTTACCAGTGCAGCTCAATCTATAGATCGAGTTTCTTCTAATTAATATTTTTACTTGATCTTTCAGATGTTGCTCTACAACTAATCAAAACGTACCCCATGTCGGCTTTAAATGCAAACTATTCCCCTTTGGTAGCAATAGCCCAAGAACATACTGCCTTTCGAAGTGGAGTAAAGTTGGGCTTTTGGAAGCACGTGATGTACACCTGTTAGTTTTCCTTATCTTTTTACATAGTACTGGTTCTGGTTAGTTTTCTTTTTTTGCTAATTGTGGTTCTGGTTAGTTTACATTTCATTGACAAAATTTATATTAATCTGTAAATTAATATAAATGCACAGATAATTGATTGATGTGCATGGTTATTAAAAATTGATATTGTTTTGTCGCTATATATACATATTTTCAGTAATTCTACTAATCAAAAAGTACCCCATGTCGGCTTTGTATCCAGACTTTTCCCCTTTGGAAGCGATAGCCCAAGAACCTACTGCCGTTCGAAATGGAGTGGAGTTGGGATTTTGGAAGCGCGTGATCTACACCTGTTAGTTTTCCTTATCTTTTTTATCATATACATAGGACTGGTACTGGTTCTAGTTAATTTACGTTTCATTTACAAATTTTATATAAATCTGTAAATTAATATAAATGCATAGATAATTGATTGATGTGCTTGGTTATTAAAAATCGATATTGCTTTGTTGCTATATACATATTTTCAGTAATAAAATTATGATGCAGACTTCAGAACGTATTGCCATTTTCGACTACCATCATAAATAAATTATAAAAAAAAACAAAAAAATACACCTTTTGGAATAATTCTTTTGATGAGTAAGATTTTTTTATTTTATTTTTTTTGTGAAACAGGAGTACATTGTAAAAATAAAAATAAAAACTTCTAAATAAATTGATATACCAAATGCTCAAAGGGGGATTTTTCTGCATCTGATTTTGTTTGATATTGGAGTATAACATAGACGTGGTTAGATTATCTGACATATTTAATCACCAGATAGCGAGAAATTATTCCATGTCCCTGGAGCATGAATGAACAGTATGTCCCTCCTCTCACATGAGGCAGGGGCCACACGTTAGGCACGGATTCTAACATGCATGGCCCCCGTCCTCATGTGAGAGAGAGGGCATACTGTTCACCATGCCCCAGGAACATGGTATAATTTTTTTCAGATAGCTCGACATTGATTAAAAAACTAACTGCATGAGATGATGTAATGCATTTGCATAACAAGGGACAAAAGACTCTTAGAATATTCATGGGAAACTAAACATATATGACTAGTAATTTAAAATTTTATAGTCCATTGTTACAGACAAAAAAAATTATAATCCATATGACCTTTAAAATATGAATAAGGCACGAAGATCGTGACACATGTAGCTCATCATAAAATGAAATAAAAGATTAATTTAGAATTAGACCATAAAAGCCAATTTAGACCTGATATGACAACTTGAGGCCCACAAATATTGTGGACCCAGACCCACCATTATATTTTTTGTGCTTGACCTTTTTGGACTAAAGACAGAAGGCTTATGGAGGTCTGGGGCCCAATTTTTCATAATTTAGAAACGTGTTAAGGGTTATGGTTTGGTGGCTGATGAGTAAAGTTTAGTGAAGGTTGTCCATATTAAATGTACAGACCTAAAGCCTAATTAAGATTGTGTACTTTTTACTATATGGACTTGTGCTTCCACTAAGACATTTGCCCCAAATGATGGCTATATAGAGAGAGGGGGAGGCTCATTTTTGGGACTCTCTGAAGACTAGGAACAAGATGGAGAACATTCTGTCCTGATCTTAGTTCACAATTTCAGGTTGTTTTCTCTTTCTCCTTATTTCAACTCTAAACATTTTTTTCCCGATAACCTATTAGAGATTTCTAACCTCTCCAGCCAAAATCCTAATTTTAACTTTTACCACACACTTTTATATCGCTCTTTCTTGAGTTACTAATATATAGACTCCATCAGTTTGCCTTTTAATTGATGAAATGGTTGGAGGCAAGTATCTCTAGCATGTCACAATCCATATAAAAATGCAAGCCTAGAGAACTTATACCAGGCTCTGTATATTTCTTGATTGAAGCTCTTAATAGGCTGTTGACATAATAAGATATTGAGTGATTGTTTCGTTAGAGGGAGTCTGGTTCATTTAGTGTGTTTGGTGCGTTTAAGAGTTAAAAAACACTTCAAAATCTTGCTTAAAAGTAGTTTATTTTAAACGCAATTTATTTAATTAAAAAATGCAGCATTTGAGACACAAATGTAATGCTTGAGATTCAAATGCACCGCGGTACTAAAAATAGTTTTGAAAAGGTCAACGTATTGTCTATTGCCTTGGTAGTTTTATTTAACATTTTCCATATAATAGACCTGGCTTTCCCACCCTCGATTTGCAATGGCAAAGAACCAACTTGAATTGATGCAATTAATTGACTACTTGAGAAGGGCATCCAGATTCTATTGTGTAATTGCATCAATATTTTTGTTTGCCAAGTTTTCCACCAAATTTTATGCAACAAAACAAGCAGGACCCAGTATTTGCTATGTTATAAGACACTTATCCTATTTATTAAATTATTTGCAATGCAGTGTGTGCAGTTTCTTAAAAGCGGATGTGCATAACTTAAAGAAACTATTTAGCTACCAATTGCTCTATCAGTTTAAACTATCATATTTGCTCCTATGAGAATGTTAGACTTAAGATCTAATATTTGACCCGCCAATCACATAAAAATTATATGAATAATAAAAAAATAAAGAACACACTTGAGTATATACTCAAGTTTGCCTAAGTGTGACATGTCTTGTTGAAATTAATATGAGCAAATCCCATCAATATTCGTCTCCTTTTCTGTACATGATTCGAAAAGATATCTAATAATTCTTCCCTTAACTTGAAACTTTAAATACTTCAATTTCGTGTTGTCATTCTTAATTATCGATGTCTCCTCCTCTTCATCTGAAAGTAATATGCCCTCAAGCCAATTATATTTAATGTGATAACATTTACTTTGTAATCTTACTCAATTTATTAATAAAAGAGTTATTTAATTTAAGGCATATAATTATTTATGTTTAATTAGTAGAATTAATAATTTGATAAATTTATAGTTTTGGAGCAATACTTTTATAATCATAAATCATGATGTTGATTAACTTACCTCCAAGCTCACACTATACTTCATTCTCCAACAGCTTAAGCTGTCGAAGGAAAGGAATTGGTTCCTATATAGTGGTTTTTTTTTATCAAAAATAAAAATAAAAAAACGACAAAGACACTGATCAAAATACTCCCTCAGTCCCTAAATTAAAAACATACATTTAAAACTACAGCTTTTGAGGATTATTTTATATTTTCAATTACACCTTATATATTTGTTAAGAATTTAGTACTGGTCGTGTGATAGCAATAAAAGGTAACGTTAAATCCAGAATATTAATTTTAAACACCCCCAGTCATTCGGTTGTATTTGCAACTGTCAGGAATTATTCTGTCTCCCTATTTTCATTTTCTTTCAATCACTCACTGGTTAGTTTGCTTTCTTTTGTAGTGTGCAGGAGATTTTTTTCCAAAGTCCTTGACATCATAGGTACAAAATGCTGAAGTTGCCCCTTATAACACAGACATTGATTATAATTTTCAGTAATTCTTGAGTTCATTATCATCGTAGTGCCACAATTGAAGAATATTAGAAGGATGAAAGAGTCGCATCTTCAAGCAATGGAACTCCTGCGATGCTTGTGCAGCATGAAGAAGGATAATGTCATGTGCTATGCTACCCCACAAACTTCAAAATTAATATTTGGAAGGTCCATCATCTTAGCAGCACAATATGGAATTTCGGAAATCGTAGAAGAGATTTCAAAGTCATTTCCCGGTGATGATGTAATTAAATCTGCAGTTGATGAAGATGAGCACTCTGCTCTCCATCTTGCAGTTATGTACCGTCATGAAAATGTGTTCAATGTCCTTAATGTTCTACATGGAAATTCCTTTGGCTACATATCAACGTCCTCGGACCGCAATGGTAACAATATCTTGCATTTGGCTGGATATAGAGCGCCGCACTACCAACTCGATCTTGTTTCTAGTGCAGTTCTACAGATGCAGCGTGAGTTGAAGTGGTTTCAGGTAATTAATTGCTTACTAGGCCGCAAGAAACACGTATCTTTCTCTTCCAAAGTCGTACTATATTTTATTGAATTTGTTAAACAATCTGACAAACACCGGCAGAAGATTGTTACACAAAGGATGATTGATTTAAAAATAAAACTAATACTACTCTATTCTGTCTTTTTTTTTTGGTAATTCCTCATATGTTTCTTGAGCCATAACAGCTAGCAGTCTTATTCAAAATGCACTTGATTTAATACAGGAAGTGGAAAGGCTTGTGCCGCCTAAACAAAAAAAACTGAAGAATAAGGAAGGGATGACGCCTCTAGAGGTATTTCAAAAGGAGCACAAGGATATGGAGGTATACGAAGGGCAATGGATGACTGGCATGGCAAATTCATGTACAGTAGCAACAACAATCATTGGTACAATAGCATTTGCAGCAGCCATCACAGTACCGGGAGGTAATAAAGGTGACGGATTCCCAATATTCTCTGGTGGAGCAGCCTTTATTATATTTGCAATATCAAATGCACTCGCATTATTCTCATCTATTTGCACCTTGTTGATATTCTTATCCATCCTCACCTCGCGCTATGCAACGATTGATTATCTCTATTCCTTGCCCAACAGATTAATAATGGGTCTGGTTGCCCTTTTTTTTTCTATAACATCCATGATTATATCCTTCAGTGCAACACTCTATCTTGTTTTCGCCCAAAATAACAATCGGATTCTTATTCCAATCGTGGCATTGGCTCTTTTACCAGTGACCTTATTTGTTATTCTACAATTTCCTCTCCTCCTAAATATGATGCAATCCACATATGGTAGCATTCTTAGGCCCAAGAAAGAAGAAAAACCTAACAATATTTAGGAATAACCTATCATTATTGGGGAACTATATTTTGTTATTACGGATAAGTTTATATCTTGCTTTTATGGACTTATCTATTGCAGAATTTGTATGCAGGGAAGCCAATAGCCAGAACAACAATATTCGTGTAAAACTATGTAATGCTAGTATGCAATGAACCTTTTGTTTTGGTCACTATGAGTCTGACATGCCCGCCCTTGTATGGATTTTGTTTTTCTTATTTCTTCAGCTAGTTTTTTATAAATTTATTGCGACTTATTGTCTTAAATTAAAATTCTTATTACATTACATTATAGGCTATAGGTTATGCCTTAAAATTCTTATTTCATTACATTATAGTTTATAGGTTATGCAAGAGAAGTTTTATTCGGTTGATTTCGATGATTTTGAAAAGTTTACGTATACATAATTGGGTGTTTCTCCTTATTTTTCTTTTATCTAATTCATTTCACCCCTTCTTTATTACATGTTCCTCTTGCTTGAACAGTAATTTACTAAAAGTAAAAACAAAATGTATGAGCTTTTATTTCTGGCCTTGCTGGATATGCCTGATGATTTTTCTGTGAAGCAAAGGAAGGCAAGTGCAAAGTTGGATCAACCTGCTATAGTGCTATTATTTTGAGATTTACCCAAAATTACGATTTGAGCCTTTGACTATAACAGGATTGGGCAAGTTCAGCTGAACCCAATTAATAATTGGATTAGATTGGGTTGTACACTTGTACCTTGTGTTTTAACCCAATGGGTTACCAATGGACCACAATATCATCTCACTAAATTCATCAAATATACTTACAAAAATATATGTTAATTAATTTTTGTTGAATAAATGGATTGCGATTACTGTGAAATTAAAAATGATAAAATAGAATAATAATGTATAAATTCTTTTTCTAGTACATGTTATCCTGCATATCCATATGTGTCGGTATCTAGTATCGAAATAAATTTGTTGCCATGTATACCCTCTCTATTTCCTAAAATGAGTTTTATTTGTCAAACAAATTATTTTTAGATAAATTATTCTCCTTTTATTGATAGTATTATAAAATGATAAAAACATGTTTTTTTTGTCATAATTTTACTATCATGTTAGTGTTATTAAAGTAACAATTTTTTTTTCTAAGGGTAAACGTGAAACAATCACGACACGTATAATATTTGTAAATTTTGTAGATAAAGACTCTTTTATGTAAGAGAGAGAGTATTAAAGTATACATTATTCAATTTGATTTGTATACATCATGGTATCAATGTATTTTGTTAGTCTTTGGCTATTTGTATTCGAGCTCATTCCGTGTTTTTCTTCCGACAAATTTGCAAGGGCAATTTAAGATTTCGTATGGAGAGAGTTTACATTTGAACTAATGGTTGATTTGATTTTAAATCTTGATTAATTTTTTAAATTTTGAAAAATTATATTTAATTCATTTGTAAATTTTAAATTATTAAATATTTTAAATTATTAATGTTCTTTTTATTTATTTTGAAATTTATTGTGTTTCGCACGATGCACGTGACATCCTTTCTTATTCAGGAAGGGTGTGCTATAATGTCCAGAAAAAAATATGGAACAAAGTGAACAGAGATTTCACAGTTCATAAAAATTGGGTGGATGAAAAAGCTTGATATAGAAATTGAGCAATATAATTACAGGGCTTTTCCGACATAGTTCATTTGGGAACTCGGAGATGACTCACCGGAGGGACATTTGCCATTGACGAACGCGCTCCGAGGAACCCAATTGCTGAATTGCATTTTGAATCACCCTGCTCTTGAGACAAATGAGGAAGATGAAGAAGGGAAAGAAAATGAATTTGAAGGGAAAGGAAAATTGGGTGGGATTATCTCAAAGTCTTTGGGATAGAGATCGTCTGTAACGGTTGTCTGTTACAACCCCTGTTACCAGACACATAATATATACATGTATATGTGTGTATGTATTGTCTATTACGACCCTTGTTACCAGACAATACATACACACATATATATGTATATATTATGTGTCTGGTAACAGGGGTTGGTAATAGATAACCATTACAGACGATTTGAGCTCGAGTCTTTTGGTAAGAAATCATCGGAGTTCAAAACAGATTATAGCTTTTGAGTTTGTGGTTGGGAATAAAAGTACCCGGTGCAAAGTTACAAGGGTTTTGTTTGGTATTATAAATTTATAATATATGCATCGATTGAAAAATAAACAGTTCTTGATTTTCAATACTCTTTAAAGTTTTGTTAGTTTTTCAGATTATCTTACGTTCCGTGTGGAATTTATATTTTATTCTTAATTTTAAAAAGTTAAAATTTTTAAAATTAGATAATAAAATAATTAAATTTGGAAGTTAAATAAAAAAAATTGAAGTTATAAGGATAAAATAGAAATTATATAAAAGTGGTTAGGTATTTTAGAAAGTAAAAAAAAAATCAAAAAATTGTTAACACGAGGCTTTATATATTAAATACTATCAGTCTACCACTATCTCCACAAATAAGGGAAAAAGAAAGAAAAAAAGTTGTTTTACTCTATTCTTTTTTCTTGAATATTAAGATATGAATATGATGCATGTAGTTATATTTTTCTAATAATTACTTATATAAAATTAAAATTTATTATTAAAACAATTATGTCAAAGTGTATGTAAACTTTCATAGAAATGTGCAAATAAGGATCTATACTATTATTAAGGGAGAGGGGAGAAAATAACATGTTCATCTCGGTGTCGCAATTTAAAATTTACTCTTATTTCTTCTCCATTTTCCTTGAAAAAAATCTCTTTTTTTCTCCCTCACCCTAATACCTAATTTTCTTTAACGTTTTTTAATTGCACACGTTAGGTATGTGCATTTTTTTTTATTTTTTCGGTATATAAGGTACACCGGACCTGTCCGAATCAACCGGTTCGGCATACTGGTACCAACCGGTCCGGAGTTTTGAGGGATCGATATTAACCGGACCGTACCAGTTATACCGATTTCTTATATATTTTATTATTATTATTATTATTGTTATTATTATTATTAATAAATCATTAATAATAAAAAAATATAAAAAAATATTATTTTTATTATTTTTATTCTATTTTTTATTATTATTATTATGTATTTATTAATAATAATAATAATCAATTTTTTTCGGTAAAAATCGATACTGAATCGGCTAACCGGTTCAGTATACCGGTACCGAGTTTTATATAATTTTGCAACCGATTCGGTACGGTTTTAACCGGTTGAACACCCACGTCCCAAGAACATTAGTAAAAATAGAAGACGATGCCAATAAATTTTCCCCCCAAGGTTATAGGTTATATTTATTTAAAAAAAATAATAGATAATATTTTACTATTTTACTAATTTATTGTCATTATGTACTATTTGATTCAATAATTAGTCTTTTATTTAATTTATTGTACTGTTTTTTTTTATCATGTGTTATTATCTAAAGTGAAAAAATGACATTATATAATTTACTTTAAAAGTATCAAATGATCATCTATATAATACAAAAAAAAAATTATTAAATAAATTAATAAAATAAAATAATTTATAATAATAATAATAAATTAATATAAATAATCTTATTCTAACTCGTAGTGCTGTAAACAAACATAGGGCAAAAGGAAGTGGTATTTTATCAAACATATGGATTACTATAGGGCACAACGATTAATACATATCCCTATTCTTTTGTCAAACATGGAAATACCAATGTTTTCATGCCTAGACTGGTCATCGAATTTGAGTAAAGTTAAAGAACTTATCTGTCCGTCGACTTACGGCTAATTCGTTTAATTTAAACTCTTCTTGAAGACCTAACATTAATAACGTTGGCCTATCAATTAGTATTGCATATAATCGTGTATTTTAAACACTTACATATGTTATTTATCTAGCAAATAATTCAATCACATAACATGTCGACGCCGGGTTTTTTCTCTTTGGGAATATGTCATTTTTTTTGTCCCTCTTTCCAAGTTTGAAATCCCTTTGTTTTTTCCTTTTTTATTCGTCTCGTTTCGTAAAAGGGTAATTTTTTAGAAAGGGTAATTTTGAAAGATCGATTTTATGATGAGCCAATTGACCAGAGTCGCCAGTTGGTATATTTGCAATGGATGTACCAACTCATCCGAGTTTAGTTTTCGTAATTGTTGGCTCATGTATGACTTCGAATTAATTGGTCCGCGAACCGAGATTCATAGAGTTCGGGGCTTGCTTAAGCGAGGGGGAGGTGTTAGGCACCCCCCGACTTCCGTGAAACACGGTTACTGCTATCCTAATGCTTTCCTTTCCTTTAAATCCTAAAATGCGTGTGTGTGCGTGTGTGCCTATGAAAATCGTTGGAATGCTTTGTTTTTTAAAGTACTTCTGAAATCTCGTTGACCCTATGCACGAAGGATTCGATTCGTTTTGAAAAGTTCATTTTTAAGCTTTCGTTTTTTGATAACAAAATCTTTAATGATGACATTTGTGAAATAAGGTTTTCGAATCCTTCGTCAAATAGGAATGGAGCTCATCCGATACTTTCAACTTTATCTTAGCCTACGGATGATCTAATATCCTAGTTTGCTCGATTTTATGAAAAGCTTTATCATTTCATTCCAAAATCATTTTCTCATGTCGAAAGGGAAAACCAAACATTAGAATGACGTTGGAGCTATTTGTGGGCATGTAAGCCGTCTAAATAGCCCCAAACACCCACAATCACATATTTCACTATTTCGGGGCCTTAAACCCGATATTCGATATCGATGTCGTTTTAAGGCCCATAATTTACATATTTACAATAAAGGCGCATCGCGATCGTTACATCCAAAATTAAGTTATAAAATAACTAAAAGGATATCATCGAGAGGTTAGGAGGAGATTTCATCCGCAATAAATCCTCTCTAACCGCCCCTAATCCATAGATCTAAAACATATATCGACTACATTGGATCTAACTTCAAAATACACAAAATTGAAATATTTAAATAGCAATGCACCAAACAACTTCGGATCTACAGTAGATCCACCCAACAAAGGCACACAAAAATGAATATTTATCGATTTAACTACTAAAGCAAAATAAAAAGATTAAATCTAATAGATCTACAAAATATGTACCAACACAAAGAAAGATCGAATTTTTGCCTTGATATTGATGGCAATAACACACTAGGACTCAAATCTAATGTAGGATATAATATATGGTGTGAAGATTGAACAAAAGAAGATAAATCCTCACTTTTTTGGCCCAACCCGTGGGTTTCTTTCTCTATATCTCGCTTTCTCTCTCTCTAAAATTTCCTATATTTCTTCCTCTCCTTCTCTCGGCTGAGCAAATGACGTTGTATAGCTGACTGGGAGAAGCCACAGGTGCATCTGCGGCGGACCGCAGATCCATCTGCTGCTGCCTGCTCTCGCCGACTGAGCCGCCGCCTTGGCTGCCGTATGTTTTCCTCGAGCCACGAAAACGTCACATTGTCGTTGGTCGCATATGCATCTGCGGCCGCCCGGCTTCCTTTTCTCAATTATCGTGTCACGCAGTCTTAAATCATCATTTTTGCTGTATTATTTATATCTCGCAATTTGGGGACTGTTGGAAGCGAGACCCCCGAATACCGTAAGCGTAGTGGCAATTAGTCGTCTTTGGTGCCCAAATCAGGTTCTTCTAGATCAGCTATTTGCCTTGCCTTAAGTAATCTGATGCTCGTGGTTTGTCGTGGCGGCTTTGATCGTAAGTCGTTGTGGTGGCTTTGCATGCTCGTGCTAAGGTTCACCTTCATTTTCGTAGGCTGGGTGAAATGACGATTTTACCCTCCTACCAGGGTTAGTAGAGAAGTGCAAAATTTGGGTGTCTACATAACATATATAATTTTATATACTATCATAAATCGTATAACACACTTAATTGATCTTATGTTAATGATTTAATTAATCAATATTATTTTTCTTAAGTGTTAAACACTTATTAAACCCTTAAACAATTTATTATAATTGTTTAACTAAATTCTTTTTATTTTATTAACTTCATCTTCATTTAATTACTATTTAATATTAGTTAAAGAGTAATTAGTTAATTACCTTTAGTCATTATTTAACAATTGATAATGGCTAATTATGTTTATTTATTATTTAAAGTCAATTAATTAATAAATAATTAAAGTATTAATCTTAATTGCCTTTACTTATTATTTAATATTAATTAAATAATAATTAATTAATTATATTCACTTATTATTTAATCATAATTAAATAATAAATAACTATTTTATTAACTTTAATTTCCTTTAATTATTATTTAATGTTAATTAAATATTAATTAATTAATTAATTATCCTTACTTATTATCTAATCTTAATTAAATAATTAGTTTATTAATTTTAATTTCCTTTAATTATTATTTAATGTTAATTAAATAATAATTAATTAATTAATTTTCCTTACTTATTATTTAATTATAATTAAATAATAAATAATTAGTTTATTAACATTAATTTCCTTTAATTATTATTTAATGTTAATTAAATAATAATTAATTAATTAATTATCCTTACTTATTATTTAATCTTAATTAAATAATAAATAATTTGTTTATTAACCTTAATTTCCTTTAATTATTATTTAATTAATTAAATAATAATTAATTAATTAATTATCTTTACTTATTATTTAATTTTAATTAAATAATAAATAATTAGTTTATTAACTTTAATTTCTTTTAATTATTATTTAATATTAATTAAATAATAATTAATTAATTATCCTTACTTATTATTTAATCTAAATTAAATAATAAATAATCAGTTTAATTATTAATTAATGGTAATTAAAATTAATTATCTACTATTAATATTATTTAGTTAAGTATTTAATCAATCAATAATTTTAATAAATACCTAATGACATCATAATTACCCAAACTAAATTTTATAATATTTTTTATTAAATAAAAAAATATTTCGTTTTGGACCCGACCCGAGAAACAATAAAACAAGATTCGAACCGAGCCCCACAAGTAAAAAAAAAAACCAGACCGGCCGATTTTTTCAGAAAAACTGGCAGAATGCTTATAACATTTTCTGATTTTTTCTCCTTCACTAAAACTTGAATAAAATGAAATATACATGTCCGATTGACCTCAAATTGGACTTTTTGGAATCGTATCTTTCCGAACTACAAGATTCCATCATAAAACAGCAAATTTGGACAAGATTTGATCACTAAAAATGACCATGAAGTGGACTATTTTGCAAAGCCCTTCAACAGTGAGGTCCTTTGGTTAAAAAATTCATATTTTGCTCATTTTAAATTATTTTCACATGATTCTAAAGAGATTTTGTTTTTAACTTACCCATAGTTTAAATAATTATAGGAACACTTTAATAATCAAATTTAATTTAATGAACAAAATCTAATTAGACTTGCCGTATTCAATATTAATTGAATATGTAATTAGGGTTCCATAACATATCAATCCCTTGATATAAAAATATAACCATAGGTTAGTCCGATAATTAATAACCCTTCATCAGACTTCCTTTAATTAAATTAATTCAATATCCAAATATTAACAAATAAAATAAAACCACCTTGTTAGGGTTTAAATTAATTCACACAACAATGCCATTAATTAAAAATTAAATTGTCAATTTTATTTATAAAAATTCTTTGTCCTTACATGTAATTAATCTGGAAACAAGTAGCAGTTGAATATTGAGCTAACTTTGGTAGAAAGATCTGAATTAACATTTTACCCAAATCACAACAATTGGAGGAAAAAGATGATTGTGAGGCGAGATGCTATCACCGGAGATAGAGTGTAATAACCACTAATTCTATTAGACATTGTAATTATAATTATTAAATAATTAGCAATGAATTAAAAAAATTTTACTAATTAGTTGTGCATTAGATAATTGAATGAATGTACTTGTGTATGTGTATATTTATTTAAAGTAATAAAGTAAGGTGTTATAATTAATTAAAGCAAATCTAATTGGATTATAATTTAAATCCAAATGGGGTGTTAAACTAGGTCAATTAAATTAACCTAGTAGCCATGTAATTAATTAAACCTTAGTCCATGTAATTAATTAAACAAACCCAATACTTGTTTTAATTAAATATAACATAGATTATTTAATGTTTGCCCAATGTGACAATTAAATTGAGCCTAACCAAATTAAAAGAATAGGCCCAATACATTTAAACGTAGAGTCCAACATGGAGCCCAATAGGAAGTCAACATTTATAAATATAGGTATATATATAAAGAGTAAAGTTCAATGGCATACCCTCTTAAAGAGCATACCAAGCTCACCCCCTTTAGCGACGGACGAACCTATGGCGACGGACCAAACCGTCGCTGGGTCCGTCGCTAAAGGGGGTGAGCTTAGTATGCCCTTTAAGAGGGTATGCCATTGAACCAAGTCATATATATATATATATATATATATATATATATATATATATATATATATATATATATAAGCTATAAAAATAAACCAAAAATGGGGAATTTAATTTCATTTTGCTGAAAATGAAGGGGGGCACTTGGGGTGGCTTGATTTGCTTAGGTTGCTTTATTCACACACCTTTCCAAAGTTGCTCACCAAACCTTGTCAATCACTTAGTCATTCAAGTGGTCAATCAATCAAATAGTAATCCTAATTAGCCTTTAATTTGACTATGTTGGTGGATTAGGGAGAGATGATGGTGATTAAGGAGACTCTATAAATAGAGTGTTCTACACCTTAAATGAGGTTGCTTGCTCATTTGTAGCATTTCCTAGAGAGAAAAGTGAGAGCTTCCAAGAGAGAATACACTAGTAAGTGTGACTTCCTTAAGTAAATAGCTAGAGGAGAAGCTTGGTGAATGTCAAATAGTTTCATAGCTTACTTTGGAAGGAGAAGAAGAAGTGCACACAAGTCTATAAGGTTCAAAAGTGTTCTACCTTCTCCTTATTTCATTTTTATAGTATATATATGTTTTATATGGTCAAAATATATTTTTAACCGATCAAAACTTGTTTTGAAGGTCTAGAAGTCTTCAACTATGTTATATATGTATATTCATCGTTTGATAGGTTTAAATCATGTTTTGGTATAAGTTGTATACATAAAAATGGTAGAAAGGTCCATATTGAACTTTACCGGTAAAACCCTAGTTGAACATGTGATATTTAATGCTGTATTTTGAAATGTATAAGTTGGAAAAATGATTTCTATGGCTAAAAAGTTACCTCTATGAGTCTTTAAGAAAACCCAACTTGAATCTTTCAAAAATGTGAAAAAATAAAGAAGTCATGGATTTTTCCCAAAAGCATGTTGATTTTAAAACTCTAGGTTGTCCTAGTGAGCAGTTTTGAGTCTAGTTTCGTTTAGAATTTGGATTGGTGATCTAAAGAGAAGTTGTAGAGGGGGAAATTATGATAAGAATGGACTCCAGAATCACCCCAAAATGTTTAAAATTGAAGAAGTTATGGCTGTCAGAGTATCGGAGGGTCGAGCAGTCAAAAAGTTGACTTTCGGAAGAACTGGTCGAGCGCACCTGCGCTCGAGACGGGCGCAGCTGCGCCCAAGTACACTGCCTAGCAGTTTTTGGGCAGTCCGGGTCGGGTCGAGTCGGGTTTTCTTTGAAAAATTAAGTTAAAACAAATGTAAAATGAATATGTTTATATATTAAACTAAAATATATGGAGTCTACTTATAAATAAATATTAGCTAAATATTTAAAATACATTCTAAGATTAACTCAATTAAAAAGTTAACTATTGGTATTATTTAAAGAGTATTAAAATATTACTACATGGTTAATAATAATAATAAGTGATAAAAATATTATTAAATGATTAATAATATTAGTATGAGATTAAATTATTATTAAATAGGTAATAGTATTAATAAGTCAGTAAAATATTATTAAATAAATAATAATATTAGTAAATGAATAAAATATTATTAAATGATTAATAATATTGAATAATAAATAAAATATTATTAAATGATTAATAATATTAGATAATGAATAAAATATTATTAAATGAATAATAATTTTAAAAGATGAATAAATTATTATTAAATAATTAATGATATTATAAGGCTAATAAAATATTATTAAATGATTGATAATATTAAAAGATTAATAAAATATTATTAAATGATTAATAATATTAGGATATTAATAAAATATTATTAATAAAATATTATTAAATGATTAATAATATTAGATAGTGAATAAAATATTATTAAATAATTAATAATATTAGATAATAAATAAAATATTATTAAATAATTAATAATAGATGACTAATAATATATTATTAAAGGATTAATAATATTAGATGACAAATAAAATATTATTAAAGAATTAATAATATTAAAAGACTAATAGAATATTATTAAATTGTTAATAATATTATATAAGAGTGTGAACTATATTAAATAATTAATATAGATTTTATGTGATTGAAATATTATCAAGTAATGATAATATTTCATATGTGTTTATATACCCGTAATTATATAATTATGTGGTTAAGTGTAGAAATGCAATATGTATAGAAGTTTTCATATGACTGTGTATATGATACTAATTTAAGATCAAACTGATTAATTGTTAGGTTCGTTCAAGAAATAGTAAATTGAATTGGTTAGCAGTAGACTACGCACGAGGCAAGTTTTTTTTAACCCTAACTTGTATTTATTGTTGCAAGTTTTCTTCAATCTTATTTACATTGAGCAATTCAATTATTGTTTAGCAAGTATCTATATTTGTAGTTATTTGATAAAGCTTTAAGTGGATTAATTATCTAAAATTATTTCACATCATTACTGTTATTGTATTCGCACATAGTACTTTTGTAAATGTTGTAGTTCATTAATTCAAGAACTATTTAAGAATGTCTAAGCTAATTGTTTCGGCTAGACAATGCATGTTTAAATTCATTAAATTGAATATTTTAAAAACTTATCCAAACCATTAGTTGGTGCGGATTCTTATAGTAAGACTGAGAATGAATAACCCTAAATAAAGGGAATTTTTATCTGTCGGAAAATCGAACTTGCACAAGATGTCTGAATGTTATGCATATACATAGGATACAAGAGGTTGATCCCCTCGCGTATCCCATTTTTCATGGTGTCAGATATATGTATGTCTGTTCTACCTTAGTAGCAGTTTATGGTCCTTAAAGACCACTCAATAGTAAAGAGTCAATCCATTCTTATATTGAAAAATTGATTCTTGATTTCTATCACAATTGTTATCTATTGTTGAAAACCCTGATGTTAATTTTTCTTTCATCATGATATAACTTATGATGTTTATTTATAAACTTGCTGAGTCATTTAGTTGCTCATTCTTGCTGTACTACCCCGGATATTTATGAGATTTGTAGAATAAATCAAATATGATTAATTAAAGGTTACGGCAAAACCTAGTTTTGGTAAATAAAATAAATAGAAATATGTATGTTGTAAATTTCGAGGACAAAATTCTTATAAGGAGGGGTGGATGTAATATCCTGGATATTTCATAAGATTGTTTTTAAAAAAAAAAAGATCTTGAGGTTGAAATAAAGGTTGGAGTTTAAAACCTAGATTTGGAGGTATATTGATAATAAGGTAATATAATACATTTAAAGTTCGATGAATTTATTGGACTAAAAGAGATTATGTAAGAAGTTTTTACTTTGAGGTATGAGAAAATTTATTTGGGAAATAAATTTCAATTATTGAGATTTGTATAAGTTTATGTTAAGGTGTGTATATATAGATACATATATACCTGGAGGTGCGCTAATTATATTTAGTCGAGCGTAGTAAATGATTAACTGAATTAATCATCGAGAATAATGTAAAGCTTAATATAATAATTAAGCAAGCTTATGAGAGTTAAACCTGGGATAGTAAATTAAAAAAGTCCAAATTTGTAAATTGGGGAGAGACAAGTTGGGTATTGTGATGGTTATTAAGTTTAAAACCTAGTGGCCAAGTGTTGGAAATTAACGAATAGTCCAAAATGGATTAAGTTTATGGCGAGTCAAATTGATATATGACAAGTCATATGATTATAGTAAACAAGCCTACACAGTTAAAAATTTGCAAGACTTATATGTGTGGCCAAGTTATTAAGGTGGCCGTCTAAGATTAAGATTGAACCCTGTGCGGTTGTGATTACGTGGAATAGTGGTGTGAAGTGAATGAGGTAATGATTACCTGTTAAAACGAGTATATTTGCATGTGTGAAGGCAAGTTAATATATCGAAAATATCAAGAAATGATCAAAGTGGTTAAATAGTCAAAGTTCGACTAAAGGTAATGAAAGAAAGTCAAGTTAAAACCCCAATTTGGAGTTCGGAAGAGAATTTCGAGACGCGGACTACACAGTTGAGTTCAAAACGTCGAATTTAGCAAGGAGAGATAGTAAACACAATTTGGTATTGGGAGTTGACTTTTGGTCAAAGTCAACTATTTGACTTGTAAAGTTGAAAAGTCAAAATTTGAGTTTGGAGAAGAATTTTGATAAACGGACTTCACTGTTACGACGGGAACGTCGAAATTAGTGAGTATGGACTGTAAACACGATATGTGTTTAGGTTGACTTTTTGGTCAAAATTGATCGTTTGACTTTTTAGGGAAAAAAAGGTCAAGCTTGAAGTTCGGAAATGAATTTGAAGAAACGGATGTTACCACGATGTCAGGAACATCCAAATTAGTAGGAATTGACTGTAATATTGAAAAATATGATTTTCGGGTTAAACAGTCAATGAACGAATCAGATAATTAAAAGTGAGACCCAAAAGAGGAATTAAAGCTACAGATTTAGTGGGCCAGCTCATCTCAGATTTTTTTTAATGAGGTGGATCAATAAGAGCCAATCATAGCTTATCTTATCCAAGAAAATCTAGTTTCAACCAATCACATTTCATTTCTATTATCCTATCTTGGATTATATCTTCTATACCAACCAACAGCCACTTCATTTGGAGCATTATCATCAGCAATATAGAGAGAAAGGAGAGTACTCATGGGAGAAAGAAAAGAGAAAAAGAAGAAGGTCAAGAGGAGAAATGAAGAAGCGTTGAAGGTATATTGTTATACCCTTGTTAAATGTTTGATTTGATTGGGTAAATGTTAGTTTTAATGAGATTAATGGCATTAGATCATGGGTAATCTTGTTTATAATGGTCTAACCATAGAGTTTAATGAATCTATTAGATGATTCGCGGATTAAATTTAAATGAAAGAAAAGTTGTAGAGCAGTTCGCGAAAAATGGAAGTTGAGTAGCTGTGGTTTGATGATTTGTATAAAATTGAGTTTTTGCTGTTAGAGAGTGGGTAATATGTTAAATTAAAGCTATGGAAGTAAGCTACACATAGAAATTTTTAGATCACAGAAATTATTTATGGTTTGTGCGTAGTGACCGAATGAAACAGCCTGGGTCGAACCGAAACAGTCTACCCAGAATCTGCCGCGAATTCTGAGTTTGTAAAAATTATAGAAAATCATGTGTTTGAATTTTGAAGTTGGTATAAGCTACAAAGTTGTAGATATGAGAGTTTAATAGAAGTACCCAGGTGATTGAACAATTTTATGGTGCAGAGCATTTTTGAATGAATTAATTTTGTGTGACTGTCCAGGAGATTTCATTCTCTGGATAGGTGGTGAAAAATAGTTAGATCTGTGTTGATTGGTGAATAGGATGAAGTTAAGACCTAAATAAGATTTAAAGTAGACTTCATAAGCTTGAATTGGATATAAGGATGAACAAAAAACGGACTTGTAACGAAGAAGTTATGATGTTCGGGCGCCGAGGGCTGAAGCTATTCGGCGCCGAGGGTTGAAGATGATCGGGAGCCGAAGGCGAAAAATGTTCGGGCGCCGAGGGTCGAAGATGTTCGGGAGCCGAAAGCGAAAAATGTTCGGGTGCCGAGGGCCGAAGCTGTTCGGGCGCCGAAGCGCCGATTCCTTCGGGAAATCCAACTCCTAGGTGTTGGTGTGTTGACCGCTGCTTCGGGTCGTGGGCCCGGGTCGGTTCGGGAGTTAAATGATATATTATTATGAAATTTATTGTGGTAGGTAACTTATTATTAGATGTTTAATAATAATGATAGATGAGTGAATTATTATTGAAGGATTAATAGTAATTGTAAATGAAGTTAATTATTATTAAATGTTCAATAATAAGGGTAATTGGTTAAGTTGTTAGTACGTGATTAAATAATAACCGTACATGGTTTAATATTATTGAAGAATTAATAATATAAATGTACAATTAAGATGTTACTAATTTGTTAATATCATTTATAGATTAATTGGATATTATTACGTGGATAATAATATCGTTGGGTAGTTAAAATATTATCCAAGAAAGATAATATTGGTTGGTAACTTATGTAATTTTAAAAAGGGTTGCCATTAATTAATTACTATTAAGGTATTAATAATTTAAGGAAAATGAGGATAATAAATTAATTATTATGATATTAAATAATAATTAAAGTGAATTAAGGAAATAATTAATTATTGTACAACAATGATTAAGGTAAACTATTATTAAAAAGGAATTAATAATAGTAATGATTATTCAAAGTGTTATTTAACAATTAAATAACATTATAAGTTATTACCAATTGATAATAAGATCTAAAATATTTTTCGAAATGGATAATATCATGATAAGTTGTCGAGTTAAATGATATGATTAAGTTAAACCAATGTTATAGTCCATTTGTGACTAAGTGGTGGTTCGACCTAAATAAATATAGGGTCCGGGTTTTAATGCAGTGACATTAATAAATGTCGGAAATTGCAAGGTTATGTACAAAGGATTTACGGTATTGAATATGAAACACTGAGTCAAGGTAACGAGAGTCTAAAATAGGAAATTAACCCTATGGATTTAAAAAGAGGACGATAAGAAGAAATAAATATCTTTAAAGATTTAGTATTGAGTCAAACTGTGACTGATATTGTACACCGTTGATCTCACATACTGTATAGGTAATGCAGGGAACGTGAAAGATTAGCGTAAGCTGGTTATACAAGTCCAGACAAGTTTTTCAGAACTTGCTCATATGTGATAACTGTCATTATGTGTGACATGTTTTTATATGCAAACATGAGTTAATGTGTTGTATGCCATAATGTGATTGAACTATTGTTGTTCAACTGATAAGTTGAGTTAGTTGTTCTTTATGAACTGTATAAACTATAAAATGATAAGCATGATTATATGGATCATGAATTATGTTTTAATATATCCACATATATAGAATGTCATATATGGATATAACTGCCAAACATGCATGTAACTGCAATTACGTGTTACGTGTTAACTGTTAAACTTGTTGAGCAACGTAGTTGTTCATTCTTGCTTAAACCATATTTTTCAGTTGAAGCACGAGAAATGTAGACGATGTCAGTAAAGATAAAGATTGAGACGGGAATGTTAGACATGCGCGAATGGTATTAGACATGGTAATGAAATATCTGTGTAGAGAGAATTAGAAGTTATTGCGATAAACCCGTTATGGTAGTTGTTTATATAAATCAAAGTTAGAAAACTTGAATAGTTAGTATAACTTGCGGTTTGGAAAAGATGTGTGATATATTATCATACCTAGTTGTACAAAGGAAGATTTGTATTAATAAATAAAAATTTGAATATGGTATATAGTGAGTTTATTGTACTCATATTATTGTAACAGACTAAATCATATTATTTTCGGTCTGAGATGTCATTAAGTAAAGATTTCGATTTTGAGACAAGGTTATGATATAGTTTTGAATAAACCCTGTTTTAAATAACTACAGTATAGTTGTAGTATAGTGGTAAGTATTCCCGCCTGTCACGCGGGTGACCCGGGTTCGATCCCCGGCAACGGCGCCAAAATTTGGTGTGATGTTGCAAGCACCCAAAAATAAAATCTTACTTTTGAAAAATAAATATGTAGTAGTGCAAGTAAGAGTCGATCCCACAGAGAATGATTAATTTAATTTTATGTTTTGTAAACTAAAATTGAGGGATTTTGTAATTAAAGAAATAATTTAAATAAAATTAATTAAAATAAATATGCAAGAAATAAATAAGAAGAAAAAGTCTTAGTTTAAGTTAACATCCACCATCAAGAATTTACAACTGATCACTGATGCAAGGATAAATCAATTCATATTTTAAATATTCAACGTGGAATAATTACGCCCATTCGAATAATTTTCCCATCTCTCCTTAATTTTAGTTAAACAGAAACAAGCGATCTAAATAACCCTTACTACCAAATAATCTCAGACAAGCGCTAAAGATTTAACCTAGTAGCAACATAAGGAAATAGAGAGATCGTTGAACTAAACAACACAATCCAAGCGTCTGCATTTAATTTAGATGAATATTTTTCCTAAGATAAAATAATCTTTTGATAAGCAAAATAATTATTAACCTTAGTTGCTTCACAAATTAAAGTGACCAAACAATTACGGATTTGATATTTAATTTAGCAGTAGATTTCAACGAATAATAAACTAGTATGCATCCTAGCAATTAAACGAATTAATCATAAAATTAAACACAGAAAAATATTCAATACTCAAAATATAAATTGAACAATTAAAATAAATTAGATCTCACAGCGTATAAACCTTGATGACTTCAATCACTTAAACCAAGAAAAATAAATTAACTACTCATAATAATAGAGAACACTAAAGAATATAAGAGAGAATTTTTATTCTAATGAGAAAAGTTGTTTTTTACATTGTGTCTCAAGCCCTCTATTTATAGGCTCCATAAACCTCTTAACTTGTCCAAACCCTAATAGAATTTATAATTAAAAATAAAAGAAAAGGAAAAATAATTATTATCCTAACCCTAGTTGGAATTAAAATTCAATTTGGAATCAAAAAATAGCAAAAATCCCGAAAAATCCCGTTCTGCAGCATTTCTGTGCAAGTCAAACGCGTCCTAAGCCAACTTTGACCGGTCAACACGCCTGTAACGCGCGTGTGACGTCAACAGTACTATCGCGCATTGCGCGGATGCTTTTTGGACGGTTCAATACGGCGTCGTTTCTGGTTTCGCTGTGCCATCCGTTTCCGCTCACCAAACGACGTCGTATGCTGTCTCCGTTTCTTTAAAAACGCGCACATGGCGCGGTTAACTCTTTCCGGCTTATTTACAATTTTGCCCCTCCGCGTCTTTTCTTGCTTAATTACAATTTTGCCATCCAAGCTTTGATTTTCCTACAAAAATAAATATAAATTAATTAAAAATAAATAAAAATAATATAAAATTACTAAAAATCCTAAAAACACATAATAATAAATAAAACACCTACAACACTAAAAATAAATAAAAACACATAAATAAAAAGAAATATAAAAATACTATAAAATTACCCAAATTAACTAAAATCCTATAAAACCTATTAAAACCAAAATAAACTAAATAATTAAACATTTAAGCACACAATAAATATAAAAACTAAGTATTAGGGAATAAAAATATCGTATTATTTAACCCTATCACTTGAATAGTTAGTATAACTTGCGGTTTGGAGTAGATGTGTGATATATTATCATACCTAGTTGTACAAATGAAGATTTGTATTAATAAATAAAAATTTGAATATGGTATATAGTGAGTTTATTGTACTCATATTATTGTAACAGACTAAATCATATTATTTTCGGTCTGAGATGTCATTAAGTAAAGATTTCGATTTTGAGACAAGGTTATGATATAGTTTTAAATAAACCCTGTTTTAAATAACTACAGTATAGTTGTAGATTGTGAATGAGATTGTAATAGTTTTAAAATAAACTAGTTTTATCAATGATATTATTGAGCTATATTGTGGATTAAGTACAAGGTTGTACGTCTAACGAGCGGGATTCGGCGTGGCCAGCACGCGGATTTTCGAGTCGTTATACTTGCTATATCATGACTTAATTTCAGTTAAGCCCGAATGTTCTAAACAAGACAAAGGCAAGAGGAAAGCCAACGCTTAGATTAGCTTGATGTATGCTAGATTAATTTCTATTATGTAATTTCTTTTGTAAATCTTTTGTATTCCCTTAAGATATGTAATGTTATGATTAAGGTTAATCGACCTTGGGAAGTGTAGCCTTTTTATAAGGAACCTTTTGTATTATTCCGCGAAGTTTAAATGCAAATTATGTATTTAATTGTTGTTAAGTATTGTACAGTGAGAACCAAACCCAAGGTTATTGAACCCGGATTTGGGGTCGTCACATAGAGAAAGAGAATATTGCGGTCACTAGAAAGAGAGAATCAGATAAGGAGATGCGCAGGCGACAAAGGAGAGGAATAACTGAAGAAGTTCTCTACGACTGCGAGTCTACGTATGAAGGCTGAAGTGAGAAACATAAAATTAAAAAAAAAAGACCTAACATTTTTTGTATTTTAATGTAAGGAATTGAGCCAATCAAAACCGTGACCCATTCACCGATTTGATGACCCGGACGGTCCAATCGCTAGGTCACCAATTTTGAGTGGTTATTAGCTAAATCCGATTCAAAGGCCCAAACTGGTTCCCGATTAAACCGGTTGAACCGGCAGTTCCGAATCGGATTTAAAACATTGGGAAAAACAACATTTACGGTGCGTTTGTAAATGAGAAAAGTTATGATGATAAAAAATTATTCAAAAAAAAATTAAATATAAAATAATATGTTAAATTATTATTAGTCGAACTTCATTTAATAAATAAGTTAAATTTAAAGACAAGTTGAGAGCTTATTTATTATTAAAGAAGGTAAGTTTAAACATTTCGGAGCAAAATCTCTTTACATATTTGATGGAATATGCTCTTAGTTTGAGTTAAATAAAGAATCACATTTACAAAATTTTAAGATATTAATGACAATATATTTATTTTAGTTAAATTTTAAATACTAAAATATTTATTTAATAATAATGATATAATAATTAAATTGTGATGTTGAACTTAAAAATATTTTGTCAATCATACTACTATATTTTGTAAAAAAAACTTTTTAATAAATAGGATATTTTGTGAAACAAAGCGATATAAAAAAAGTAGTACTTCCTTTATTCCTTTTTATGTGTCTCTTTAGAGAGAAAAAATTGTTCATTTTTATTTATTATTTATAAATTTTAAAAAGTTATTAGTGACTTAATTTTTTATATTATCTTTAAACATTTAATATTAATATGTTTTTTTTCTTTTTAATCCTTTCAATAAATTTCAGAAAGCGATCGCATAAAATTCTCCATTTTTGGACCTCCAAAAATTTCCTTTTGAAAAATTAATATTGACCTTATAATTCGAAACAAAAGTAGTATTTACATAACGTGGAACAAAGTTGAATCTAAAAACAATGATAAATATTATCAGTTTTTCACAAAGTCCAGTACTCTCTCCAAAGGGAAGGGGATCATTGTCCTACTGTTTGATCATAAAATTTCAAGAGCAATTTTATAGATATACAATTTGCACATTCTATGCTCTTCAAAAGAATTGACATTTGTAGTAACACCAGTCCTGTGTAAAAAAGTTTTACTTCGATTTCGATCAACTTCACCAATAGTATGAACTTTTACGAGCCAAGTAAATATTGAAGATCGATGTAACGCATAAAACTGTGGTAGAGCATCCTGCACGTCAAGAGATTAAAGTTAAAGAACATTGAATCCCCTGCTAGCCATCGTGGACCGAGACAGTACAAAAGAAGAACAAAGCATAGTGCATGGCCGGGAAAACACACTTTTTTTGAGAGGAAAGAGCAGTCAAAGAGAGAGAGCACAAACATTACGCTAGGACTACATCAATATATATAATAACCATAAGAGTGGAGAGATTACCACATAAATATACTATACACAGGGGCAGAACCTCCTCTATCTGTTGTCTAGAAAACTATATTTAAACACTTGAGTTTTTTAGGGTGAAGTGAAAAAATGTTTTCCATTTAAAATCTTCACTTTAAATGGCTAAAGACATAATTGCCCTCAAAATTAGGAAATAAAGGTCAAGATTGAGAATTGGTCACTCGGTGGCCAAATAGACTCAAAACGACAGCGTATTGACAGTAAAACTATGTAGTTTTGCCATGACCCTTCACTTTCCTCTAATCTCAACCATTTTTTTTTATTGTACCTTCATTTTGATACCAACACATTCTCTCTCTCTCCTCTTTCGTTCTCTAGAATTCTTTACTACTCTTCTCTCATTTGTTTAACAGCTAACCCTCAACTATGCATCACAGTTTAGTTGGAAATTTATTTGTTTCTATCGATTAGATGTTCATTCATATCAAACACATGTGTATGGTTTAAAGATCTAATCGAAGTTTTTTTTTTTTTGGTTTACCGATTAAATTGGGTTTTGTTCACAAAAGCTTTCAAAATCTTATATATCTTTTTGGAAAACTTTAAAAAATTTGCACTTTTGTGATGATTTGTCTAGATATATGTTTTCAAAACTAGATTTAAAATAAGTTTTACCAAATAAACTATGATCTAAGTGTAGATCTGCTTATATTTTAAAGATTTTGCATCCAAAAATAAGTTTGATTGAAGAAGATTGAGGATGAGAAGGAGATAGAAGATGGTAATGAAGTTGTAGAGACCGCCATTTTTGGAGAGAGAAAGAAGATATATATACACACACACACACACACACACACACATACACACAGAGAAACCAGCTGTTAAACCAAGCTATGGAATCAAACATCTTCCTATAGTAAGGTAGAGTTGCTCAATCTAGTATGTTTTCCCTCCCGGTCGTACTTCCATCCTTCGCGGGGACCAAGATTCAATTCCTCTATCTGGTTTTCAATCGCTTGCTCTTCATCCTTCCCGAATACACCCTTGTTAGCCCTAGACTGACAGAGTGATCTCCGTTGTCCATGAGTACTTCCAATCTAACTCGGATGGCTTTGGTTTCAGTAGAAGACATTGGCTCTACGATCTCAAATCTCCTGAATCGGCTCATTTTCCGTTGAATCAATGGATAATCAAGTGTAAACTAAGTACTGAAAAAGAAAATTAATATTTCACAAGTCAAATAAAACAATTATCACATAAATAATAAATAAATTTTAGATTTATTTCAAAGATTTTATAAAAATAATAATTTTTATTTATAAAAATAATAATTTTTTGTGTAAAAATAACAAAAATATATTTTTTTTCGTAAATTTCCTTTTTTTTAATGAATAATAAATAAAATAAAATAAAAATATTCTTTTTTATTCTCAACTAAAATGAAGAAGTAAGTTAAAACTAAATAACAAAATAATTTATTTTCATATTATATCTTCTATATTTGCAAATAGAATAAAATTAATAAGAAAATGAAATGATAATTTAATAAAACTTGATTTTGAGTGGATGAATTGTGCCAATCACGTGGACTTCTGGTTTCTGGCATCAGAAAGTCACAAACTCTATGATCACAGTTATCAATAAATAAATAAATTATTAAAAACAAATGTAAGGTACTAATGTATATGGTGAGAGCATTTTGGACTTTTTCTAGGCTCATTTGATAGTTACACTCATAGCTCACGGTCTATAGGCGAGTTCATTATATGGGGGTGAGATCACTTGTTATCAAATTCCTTTGTTGCTCTATATCGAGACATATGGCGACGGTTTTTAGGATTTATGGCGACTGTATGTCCGTCGTCATAATCTTATTTTTTTGTAGATCTACGACGATGGGACATACCGTCATCATAAATCCTAAAAACCGTCGCCATAGATCTCAATATAGAGAAACAGAGGAATTTGGTAACAGGTGATCTGAGCCTCTCTCCTGGTTTTTTCACTTCACCTCAAAAACTCTGGTATTTAAATATAGCTTTCAAGACAACATGTGGTTAAATGGGAATTTGGTCAAACCTCAGGTGATAAAGTGAAATTTACCCTTCACCATTTAAAGTTCTTTAAGCTAGAAGAATGGATAACTGCTGATTAAATTTGCACATTTTTCTTAAAGCTTTAATAACCATCTCCGATTAAGAATACGTCAAGGACAAGATGTACACTAGAAGAATGTCTTTAGATATTTGGAAGTGATGTTGCATAAAGGGGAAAATGTTGATGAGGATGCAACATTAAGCCACAAGATTAGGGCCGGATGAAAGTGTGATGCGGTCATAGAATCCTACCAAGTTGAAGAAATCCTAGAGGACCGTACTGAGGCCAGCGATGTTATCTGTAAAGGAGCTGAATGTTTATGTTGGGGAATGGGGACTAAGAAGCAATACAAACATAAGATGAAGTAGCTAAAAATAATAATAATAAGGTAGATGTGTGGTCAAACAAGGATCAGTTGGGAATAAAGGTGGCAAATGGGTTGATTAAATGGGTAATGGATAATGGGTCACTAATGAATAATTTTAGATAGGTAATAAATCGATAATTTTAAATGAAGATGGATAAAACCCATAAATCCATCTATAATCCAAAATTTAACTTTGTAACCTTTTTTAGTAAAGTAAGAAGAGAATTTTGCACCTTCTTTTTTCCCATACTTCTTTCCTTCCTATAACGAAACCACAAACACAGGACAGCACTGCCGACGCCTACTCCGTCGTCTACAGAACCCGCTGACATTCTGACTTTCTCATCGCCACCCTCAAGGAGGTCCACGACTAACAATCCGGCTACAGAGAAATCGAAGCCTTACAGACCCACAACACTGCCCTAATGTCGATCGTTTTGCACAAGTACTTCTAGAGCGAAGACGAGGATGCTGTCCTCATTCTCGAGTTTTTGCAGACCAATTTAGCATCGGTAGTCGTTCAGCAAAGAGGGAGTGGGAAGGTGGGATAATCAGTGTCGGCGACTGAGTGAGAGAGTTAGGTCGTTGTTTTTCTAGACAAAATAATCCACTTACTTTACCCATTTAATGACCCATGATTTTACCCATCTAACGCATCTTATTATCATTATCCATTAATACCAATTCATTTAAAACTAGTTAAAATAAATGGGCAATTTTACTCATTTAATCATGGGTTAGTGGACAGGTTAATGGGTTTGGATAAAACTTTGCAAGCTCTAGTTGGGAACGTGAGAAAGAATTGGGAATAGTACAGACTGCGGACAAGATGAAGGAACTCAATTTAGATAGTTTAGTAATATCCAACATCAGCCTATAGATGCATCTGTGTAAAGAGGCGCCTTATATCAGTAACAATATATATAAGATAGAGGGGTAGACAAAAAATTACTTGGGGGAGTAGTAAAAAGAAACATGGAGAAGCAAAATATAACTAACAACATGAGCTTTAATGGAAATGAGTGATGTGCAATCCACATACTGGATGTCAAATAGGAACACCAGTTTTTAATAATTTTTTTAATAATTTTTTTCAATTTCCTTATTGACCTTTTGGTTTTTTCCCTTTATATGTCATTTTTCTTTCTTAACTCTTTCTACTTTTTTATGGCAAAACTATAATTTATGCCATTAAAGTTAACACGTTTTACTTAATACACCATCGAACTTTTAATTTTTTAAATTATCACATTAAACTAATTAAAATAGTGAAATTGGGTCATTCCTTTAAATTGATTAAACGTCTCTCAAATTCTTTCAGAGTTTTTCCTAAAGAAAATGACATGATTTTGGGCGGCTCAACTAGAGGGATCTCACTTCACAAAAGATCAACAAAAAAAAATGTAAACTCCATCAACACATCCACAAGCATGTTGCTGCTACTTCTCTCTCTACCAATTTTGATTGCAAAAACATCATAGCCACAATTGGCGTCGACGAAAAGAAGATGTTCATCATATTGGGGCAAGGATGTCGGAGGAGGTGGTGGTTGGATGGGGGCGAGAGAAGGGCGGGGGTGGAAGAAGGGGAGACGGTGGACGAACATAGGGGGTGAGGGAATTGGGGAAGGGGGAGTGACATAAGGGAGGGAAATCCGATCTCCTTTTTCCTACAAGAGGCTGCCAGTGAAGCTCCGGCAGCCATGGCGACGAGGAGAAAAATGTGGCGACGGCAGCCATGGCGATGATCTGTGTTACAAGAACAAAAACCCACATTTTGGATAGGAAAGTATGGTTGTTCCGGCGAGGAATACGAAGAAGGCACTTTCCTATCTAGTTTTCGATTGGAAGACCATTGCATCTTCTGGTCTTCTCCATTTGTTTCTCTTCTGCAAGCTCTTGTTGGCATTGGGAATTTGGGAAGAAAGAGAGCCGATGACCCACTCCTCGCCTTCCTAGGCTTCGTACCCTTTCACTTGGTCCATCTCGGAAGCCCTCATCACCGCCGAACTCTCCACTGTCTTCCCCGGCAACAACGGCTTCCTGAAAATTACTCAGTGGGGTCATCAACATCGCCGCTTTTCCAGCTCTCTGCATAAATTACCTATAAAATCTCTTCCCCATTTTCTCATCTGGCCTACCAAAAAACCTTGCAATTTCTCTCTCCACTTTGCTCCTCAGTTTCCTCAATTTTAACGGCCTTACAATCATCGAATACGTCGCCGTTTTTCTCAGTATAATCTCTCTCCTCCCCTTTATTAGCATGTCCCTTATAGCAATCCCCAATATTCATCCCAAAAAATGGAGTAGTTTAGGCCAGAAGGGTGTGAAAAGGGGCTAGAATTTGTTCTTTAACACTCTGTTTTGGAACTTGAATTTCTAGGATAATGTTAGTACAATGGCTGGTGAGGTTGAGAACCCACAAAAAACATTCCCCATTGCGCTATTTTCTGCTGTGATTCTCACTTGTTTTGCTTATATAATTCCATTAATGGTTGTATCCGGAGCTGTAAATGTTGACCAAATGGAATGGGAAAGTGGGTATATGGCCAATGCAGCACAAACAATTTTTGGGAAATGATTGAAATATTGGATTGAAATCGGAGTTGTTTTATCGAGTATCGGATTATTGGAAGCACAATTGAGTAGCAGTATCAGCTTCTGAGTATGGCGGATTTGGGATTATTTTGTTTTCAATTTATTTTGTATTTTTCAAGTTTGTTTTATTTGTAATTACAAAAAAAAAAAAAATATATATATATATATATATATATATATATATATATATATATATATATATATATATATATATATATATATATATATTATTTTGTTTTAAACTTTTGTTGTAATTTTCAAGTTTATTTGTTTTAAAAATTTGTTATTGTGTTTTCAATTTTATATTGTAATTTTTCAAGTTTATTTTAATTTTATTTGTTTTTTTAAAAATTAATTTTATTTTTATTTTATATTTTAAAAAATTATAATTTTATTTTTAAAAAATTTATTTAAAATTTTCAAGTTTATTGGTATTTTTAAAATTTTGTTTTAATTTTTTATTTGTATTTTTGAAATTTTATTATTTTGTTTTAAATTCTTTTAAATAATTTTAGTTTTATATATTTTATTTTGAATTAATAACATAATAATAAAAAAAAAGCCATGTCATTTTTTAAATATTAAAAAAATCAACACAAGCCAAATGGCTTTTCCACGTCATTTTGAATTAATAAAAAATGCTACATAGGGGAAAAAAAAAAAAAAAAGATAACTTCCGTCCAATTCATTTAACGGAATGACCCAATTGCTTTTTTTTCCTTAGTTTAATATGGTAATTTATAAAATTAAAAGTTTAATAGTGTATTAAGTAAAACGTATCAACTACGGTGGGGTAATACTATGTTTTGTCATTCTTTTATTTATTCTTTTCTTGTTTTTATCTATTCTATCTTTTTATTTTTCAATTTTCCTACTTGGGGGTCTTTTACAACTCATCCCTTTGGGATAAAATGCATTTTTGAGTAAAGTTGAGAAAATACGGCTCATTTGTTAAAGTCATACTTTCTAATAATGCGTGCTTGTTTCTTTCCAAAATGTTGCTTCAGATTGTAAAAGATTTTTCCTTCCATGGTGTTTTTCAGCTCACAAAACATACAGTCAAAATATCTATTGCAAAGGTTCAAGGCAAAGAAGCAGGTGTACCAGATATCTAGGGGCATCATCAACAACTTCAGCAGGTTGGTCTGCTCCAATGCTAGCCAGAAAAGCTCCTCTGCAGCTCATATATTTCTGCATACTGTTTAGAGAGAGGAAAATAATGGTAGTAAGAATAGGAAATCATCCGGATAAAAAAAAACGAAATGTTCTATATGATTTCCATTGCATGTACACAGGCTATCTTTGTATTCTTTCAGGATGAATGTCACACAACCTTTTAATTAAGGATATATCTATGCGTACATCTCATCTACACCCTCAATACCGACACGCAGCGTTTTGATGTTTTTTCCCTTCCTTTTCTATTCCATCTAAGTTCATCAGAATTGATTATCTCCTTCTCTCTCCTCCCCTATATATACATACCCATCTCCCCCATCTATCTCTATCTAACAATTCATATATAGAAAATCTCCCATATTTCCGTCATCCCATTTCCCCTCTCATTTCTCTCTTTAGAATGGCCATAAAGAAGTAAACAGCCCACAAATCCACCGGCAGCAAGGCCCAAGGAAGCAGTTAGCGACCAAGGCTGCCAGAAAATCAGCTCCAGCGACTGGAGGAGGAGTGAAGAAGCCCCACCGCTTCCGGCCCGGAACCGTTGCTCTAAGAGAAATCAGAAAGTAGCAGAAGAGCACTGAGTTTTTGATCCGAAAGCTTCCAAACCAGCTGATAGGCAAATAATCAAAAGGGGATGGAGGTCCTATTTCTCTTGATAGTGAGCAGCTTCAAGTTGATCGTTTGAGTTTCGGTGATGTTCACAGAGCGTCGCCGGAATCGGTGCGGGGATGTTCTTGTAATTGAGATCCAAGCCGAAGACATCGCCGGAGCGGGAGCAAATAACTATAAAGATACTATCTTGAATGTTACTATGGCACCTGCTGGGAGAAAAAGGCCTAAAAGGCCATTATTGAATGTTTCTATTGAACTTTCTCAAGTTTTTGAGGATGAGATGTTAGTTGGTTTGACAGCTTCTACTGGGGCTTTGATTGAAAGGCACGAGATTTTATCTTGAGCTTTAGTAATTCTGTGGGTTGTGTGCTTTTGATCTAGAGAAATAGAAGGATAGCGAGGGAGAAATTAAAGCGGACATGGAAGATTGGGAAGTAGAATATTGGCCACACAGAATTCCATACCAAGAAATTGATGCGCCAACAAAGGGGTTTTCGGATGAAAATGTGATTGATATCGGAGGGAATGGGAAGGTGTACAAAGGGGTATTTGCAGGAGGGATAGAGGTAGCCGTTTATAGCGCATTTTTATTGCTTGGGACCCAAATTGTGTTCCTTAATTTCTTCAACCAGAGCAGTTTTATTACTTGGGACGTCTTGAAATTGAATTGATTTGTGTCTGAGCACAATGAACAATGAATTGGTTGAGTCTTGAAAACATTTTATGAATTGGGTGAAATTTGGAGCACATTAACAAATCAACTGGGATATGTTTGTTTGTAAAAAATATATTTGGGATTAGAATATTTACGTTAATTTAATATTACTTTATACTATTTAATCATTTGACGAGGGATTATTAATCATTTGATGAGGATTATTAGTCCCATCAAGTCATTTAATAATTTAAAATGAGGGAGACTATTAATCCCAAATTTTTCAAAGGATTATATAATCCCACATAAATAGTCTTAAGAATGATAAAAAAAAAATAGTCCATAGGATTATTTAATCATCCATCATGGGATAAAATAATTCGAAATAGTATTAAATTAATATAAATAGTCCAGTCACAAATAATTTTTTATAAACAAACATAGCCCTAGGGTATGTCCCTTGTAAACATGTAAATTAGAGTGAAAAAATTTTCTTGAAATTTACTTGATTGTATTTTGCTGCCGACTTTGCATTGTTCACCTCAAACATAATGTTGTTTTGGGTCAATAAGAACTTCATTTCATGGGAAAAAATTAAATACAAGTACAAAAGTTTATTTATTTCATGGAAAAATTTTAGATACAATAAGAGCAAAATGCCAAAAGTTAAAAGGGTAGACCAAATTGAAACTAACCAACAAAGTTATGCTTTGTATTATATTGAAATTTTTGTATAGGATAAGCTAAGCCATGTAAATTTCCTTATCTGTTTGAACTTGAGCTAAACAATTTAACAAGGTATCAGAATAATTAATCTAGACAAAAAAAAAAAAAAAAAAACTGATGATGGTTGTATGAACAAAAAAATTCTTGTCCAGAACGTCGTCGTTTCCTCGGAGTGGACTTTGGAGGAGAAAATACGAGATGGGTCTGGTCTCACGTAGCAAAAAGAGTGACCCAGATCGTCTAGTGGGTCAGATATGACGACGGCCATATCCTTTCTCCAGCTAACTCCATCGCCGGCGGTGAAGCAGACACTGAACTTTCCTGTAATGTTACCTTCACTCCTCCAGTTGATGGAGCTGATTTTCTGGCAGCCTTGGTCGCTCACTGCTTCCTGGGGCATTGTCGTCGATGGATTTGCAAGCTGTTTGCTTTGTTCTGGCCATTCCAGAGAGAGAAATGAAGGGGGGAAATAGGATTTTTAGAGACGGAAATACGGGAGATTTTGTATATATGGATTGTTAGATATAGATAAATGGGGTAGTTTTTCAAAATAGCTTTTGTTCTCTTGATCTTTCTGAGTTACGTCTAATTTCCTGACAAATTCTTAAATTTGGCCTCAATGTCAATTGAAATGGCGTTGAGTAAATTTTTTAAATTCAACGCCAATTTAATTGGCGTTCACTCTCATCATTTTAATTAATCCTTAATTAATTACTTATTTAAATTTAACTTTATAAAATTTTATATATAAAAAAAAACACCCAACGCCAATTGAATTGGCGTCCAACTAAATAAAAAAAAAATAAGGCCCAATTCCAACGCTAATTGGCAAAAAAAATCTGAAAAAAAAGTAATTAAAAAAATTGAAAAAACAACGCTTATTGGCGTTCAATTCTTCTAGAATTTTTAAAAAAATAAAATTAAAAAGCTGACATACTCAAAAAATTTGACTAGCACTACAACTTGTGATTCTCTCTATCTATTGTAACTTGTGGAATCTTTTTTAAAAGTTTTAGTCAAAACTTACTTTTTCTACTTATTTTTTTAAAAATAAAAAATAAAAATTAAAGCCACTGGGAATGGCGTTGAAATGTACTGGCTATGTATTTGGGTTAAACATCATTGTGAATAGTGCTGAAGTGTGTGCTTTTTTTCATTTTTTTTAAAAAAATTGCTTAAAAAAATAAATTCGTTTAAAATAAATTTTTTAAAAAAAATTACAAAAAATTTAAAATTCCAACGTCAGTCTATTTTTTTAAGCTTTTTTTTGTTAGTACCGTATTCAGCTTTTTTTAAGCAAAGGCAATTTGGATTTGAAAATTTTGGATGCCACTTGGAGTGGCGTTGTTGGCTAACTATCCCAAAAGTTATCTTAACCCATTATTTGTTAATTTTTTTTAAGAATATTTTTTTTATAAAAAAAAACTTATTTTTAATTTCTTTTTTTAATCAGTTAATTAAATCTAACTTAACAAAAAAAAAGCCAATTTGATTGGTCATACAATTGTTAAGAAAAAAAAATTGTACCAACAAAATAAAGTTGAAAAAATAGATTTAGCTCAACCAAATTTTTAAAAAAAATGACTTCAACACATTAACAATATATATATAATTAATACATTAGTACATTCGTTCTCATATAAAATTCTATTGCATATAAAATTTAATGATGTTAAGGTTGTGGTACTTTACTACAATTTCTACAACGCTTTGTGTGTCCTTCCTGTCCACACACACTACAATGGACAACTCTATTGGACATGTTCATCTCTATGTGGATTCTTGACGTGCCTGTTGGTTTGAAATATTCATAGACACGCAATCAAATTGCATAAAATAGCAGAAGCATGGTAAAATCAAATTTAAAAATTTACAAACCATAATCCAGGATCGACCTTTATGCGCAACTATTAATTAATAAAGAAGAATAGAGATATACCCTTGTAAAATTCAAAGCTTCAACGGGTACAAGTTCACCTCCAAGTCCTTCACGTTCTCCTTGAATTTCACCGATTGGATTCCAATGATCAATGTTAGCCACCCAAGTGTTTGGCCTCTAGAGGTGATTCACCAAGGAATAATAATAATTCAAGAAGTGGGTGATGGCAAACCCTAGTTTTCTCTCTCTAGAGAATATGTGAGTACTCTCCCAAAACTTATGGAAGTATATGTGTATAACCTTAATTCATAATAATATTTCTCTTATTTATAGATTTAGTAAACCATCCTAACACCTTTAGGAATAGGGTTTTTAATTAAACTCCTAATCTAATTAAGAACTTAATTGATTTAATATAATAATTATAATTCCTAAACTATTTAGGAACTTAATTATTAATTATGAGAGTACTCTTATTAATTAATTCCTAAACCATTTAGGAACGAAATAATAATGATAATAGTAGTAATAATAATAAGACTCCTCTTATTAATTTATAATTATTATTTCCAAAATACTAAATAATAAATATTAAGTTATTTAATTTATTCTATCCACATAGTATAAATTAAATATACTTAATTCATTATTATAATTATACCATTTACTTCTTAAATAATTATTTTTCTTTTGCGGTGTGACCCTTTAGGTTCTCCATATTAAACCGGTTATAGAATAAATTAATTAGAACTATTCTAATCTTATTTATATAAATAAATTAAACTATTTAATTTATTTAAATAAATAATATTTATTTCATAATAAGGGTAAGCCCCCTTAGCGATCAACGACTTTCCAGATAATATAGATTTCAACATTTAATCACAAAAAAACCTATTCAGCGAATAGTTACCGTACAATTCAATCCTTCTACCTCACAATGTCCCAATCAAATATAAGACATGGTATTACTGTTAAGTCTTATTTTATTTGATTATATGCATTTTGATCCTTAAATGAATAACTCTAATTAATGTAAATTAGAAACTACTTTCTAATTTCCATTCTGCCTTGGCCAAGGACTACTGAGTTGTCATTTATCGAATCGCATAGGACATTTTTTTCTTTTACTAGAAGTGGTAGATTCTTTGTTGATCACTCACCTATCTCCATGTATAACTTATTATATCCAATCATACCCTTTGATACACCCTAAAGGTTTTAAGGAATATGACAAAATATAATTCATCATACACAAGATACTATGATGATCTCAAGTCCAAGGATCACTTGTACTACTATCACAAAAGGAACTCCTATTAACAGGCAAGTAAGACTCCATTAGGTGTTCCTTGAGCGAGTCACGTTTAGTGAACTTATTCTCTAATAAGCACCTACGTACTTGTTTTAGTGTCTCTACACAAATGATTATGAGATCAATCATCCTCTTCATAAGAGCAAGCATAGTATGTACTAATCTATCTGAATTCACTAATACCCATTTTAGTGATCCAACGATTAGGAACAATTTTAGTTTTGAGCTATCTTGAATTTAGATCTCATTAGCATGATCCTCATCATGGTTCTAAAAGCATTGCTCGAAAACTATGGGTTTATCCATTTGATTAATTCAAGTGATTAATCATGAATAAAGAAATGCCTTGATACTTTTATTAATAAACGAATAAGATTACAAAGTATATGCTTATCACTTCAAATGTTATTGGCTTGAGAGCATACTACTTTCAGTGCCACCTCTGTCTCCATATTTTTTATTTGTCCTCTTCAAATTTGCATTAGGTATTAAAATCCCAAAGGCTTCCCAATTATTTGGTAAAGAGAATGACCAATAGTCTTGGTGCATAAGTGGCTAGAAGTTAGGTTCCCACATTTTTGCATATTTAACATTTGTGTGATGATGTGCAATATACGAACGCCAATCTTTTTTTATCTTCATACACGCCGCAACAACATGAGAATAAGGGTATTGTTCTGCTTTCCACTTTCTGCATGAGCAAGACCATTTGTTCAATCGCACAATATGTATATTGCCTCCCTTCCAGTTGTTACCGCGACGAACTCATACAGTTTTGGCATCAAATATACCACTTCGTACATTATATGAAGTTACCACATGAGTCGTTGCCTTCTGCATAATTCTTTTAAACTTTTTTCGTAGACTCAATACAAAACTCGTGCCCATCATTAATTTCTTTCAAAGCTTCCATCCATTTTAGAGACATCAGTTCAACAGATCGATAAAATATATATTCAACCATGGCAGTGATCAATAAGTTTCGAACAAACATTATATTGTTGTTAAAACATTCCACTAAGTTTGTGGACGTGACACCGTATCGACAACCACCATCATGGGTTAGACACTATTTTTTTTTTAACAATTGGACGACCAATTAACAAAAAATGGGTTAAGATAACTTGTGGGATAGTCAGCCAACGCCACTCCAAGTGGCGTCCAAATTTTTCAAGCACAAATTGCCTTTGCTTTAAAAAAAATAAATGAATACAGTACAAATAAAAAAAGCTTAAACAATAGATTAACGTTGGAATCTTTTATTTTTTATATTTTAAAAAAAAAACTTTTTTTTAAAAAAAAACTTATTTATAATTTTTTTTAAAACAAATTTTTAAAGAAAATAAAAAAAGTACACACTTCAGCGCCATTCGCAATGGCATTTAACCCAAATACATAACCAGTACACTTCAACGTCATTCCCAATGGCGTTAATTTTTTTTTTTAAATAAATAAATAGAAAAAGTAAGTTTTGACTAAAACTTTTTAAAAAGATTCCACAAGTTACAATAGATAGAGAGAATCACAAGTTACAATGCTAGTCAAACTTTTTGAGTATGTCAGCTTTATAATTTTATTTTTTTTAAAAATCTAGAAGAATTGAACGCCAATAAGCGTTGTCTTTTTCAATTTTTTTAATTACTTTTTTTCAAAAAAAATTTGCCAATTGGCGTTGGAATTGGGCCTTATTTTTTTGTTAGTTGGACGCCAATTCGATTAGGCGTTGGGTTTTTTTTTTTTTTTATATAAAAATTTGTTAAGTTAAATTTAAATAAGTGATTAATTAGGGGTTAATTAAAATGGTGAAAGTGAACACCAATTGAATTGGCGTTGAATTTAAAAAATTTACTCAACGCCGTTTCAATTGGTGTTGAGGCTAAATTTAAGAATTTGTCAGGAAATTAGATATAACTCAGAAAGATGAAGAGAACGGAAGCTATTTTGGGAAACTACCCTAAATATATGGAGGAGATAGGTATGCATATATAGGGGAGGAGAGAGAGGGAGATAATCAACTCTGTTGAACTTAAATGGAATAGAAAAGGAAGGGGGGAAAAATCAAAACGCTGCATGTCAATATTGAGGGTGTAGAAGAGATGTACGTTTAGATATATCCTTTAATTAAAAGGGTAAGTTTGACCCCAAGCATGGGAATTGGAACCATTATCTCAAAATTAAACACAAATATCTTGATGTCCATTAGGCCAACTGAGAATGGAGAAAATTGTCACCATTAAAGTTAATGGTGCACAAATGGCTT
Source organism: Hedera helix (assembly GCA_947179155.2). Lineage (NCBI taxonomy): Eukaryota > Viridiplantae > Streptophyta > Magnoliopsida > Apiales > Araliaceae > Hedera > Hedera helix. The sequence continues at coordinate 26,366,615 of OX359282.1, read as the reverse complement.
GCGGCTCGGCCTTAGTCCGGCCTAGGCATGACTTGATCAAAACCTGGCTTAGTTCGGCCCTGTCTTGCCCCGCCCGGCCTAAAGGTCACGAACAGACCACATTTTTTTGTCTCAGATCCGGCCTAGGCTGGCCTGACTTGAGGTCCAGCCTGGTCTAAGGCCTGACCTAGCCTGAGGTCCGACCTAGTTCACCCAAAGTCAAGCCCAGCCTGTCAATTTTTTTTTCTTTACTACTTCAATTCTCTCACTGTAGACGAAAACTTCATCTTTATGACAACTCATTCAATAAATCAAATAAAATTGGCGTCTTTTAATACGTTCATTCATGCATGTTTGTTTATATACGAATAAAGAAATCTATGAAAACACATTAGGTAGTGTAATATATAAAAATTTTCCTTACCTAGCTAGCAACCTACACTTTTTACAGAACTTTCATTACATCTTCATTTTAATAAATACTTAGCTTAAAAATTAAAAAGTCATTTATAAAATAATAATAATAATAAAAAAGATAGTTTTCATAAATAAATAAAAATTATTAATGATAGTATAAAATAATACAATATCTTTAAAACTGTACAATATTTTAATTCATTATTATAATTTATAAATTGTAACTTGTAAGTTGTAATATATTACTTTTAATTAATACATCGATTAAGTTTAAAATTTTAATTGATATTTTTATAAAATTTAAAATTATTATAAAAAAAAATAAATGAACCGGATCGAACCAGTCTGACTTGTTGTGCATGACTAATTAATGTTATGTGCACATTCAAGGAAATTATCCAAAATATGCATCCCTTCGTAAAGAAAATTTTTAGACTTATTCATAAATTTTATCCGTAAAAAAGACAAATCTTACTCGTAACAAAGATAAAAAAAACTGTGACTCTATTTTTAATTATTAAGATGAATATAATGAAGTCATACTCTTTTATCTTTTTACAAGTAAGTTTTGTAAATAAGTAACTAATTCTTTTTTCTTTTTTTTGAGGAAAATGCCACTCTGCCTGCCTGCCTGCCCACCTTTACTCTTTTTTTTCTTTCCTTTTTTCTCTCTCCACCTTTTATGCTTCAAACAAGACTACCACCATAGCTTTCCTTTCCAAATGTTATGTCCACAAAAAAATGAGCACCCAAAATATTTTGAAAGCACTCCTTCCGTCTCCAAAAAATAAAAATAAATAGTTTAAGTGACAATTTTTTTATTTTAATAAATATATTTAAAGTATATGAATTAGTTATATAAAATTTATATTAGACTGATTTATCCTGATCATATTACATTTTAATCAAATAAGAAATCAATTATATAATAAATAAATAACTCAAATTAATTTACTCTATATTTACAAATTTAAGAACCAATTAAAACAGGTAACACACATATTAAGGACAAATAAAATAAAAAATTATATTTCTTTCTCTTATATGACTATCTTATTTTGTGTGAAATTTATCTTTAAATCATCTTTTGAAGACAGAGGGAATAATTTTTTTTTTATAAATAATTATCTTTCTTCATGCTTACGTTAATAGTTAATTTTCCATAATAATCTAATTGTATTGCAGTACAAGTGGTAGAAACGGACAACAACATTCCTTACAAATTATTAGGTGTTCAGTCAAAGTCTTAGTTGAAGCTTTTTAGTTGATTATAAAGTTAAACTTCTGTTTTTATATCCTTAACCATATTGTTTTCATTAGTTATGGTTGGCGGGAGTAGCTCAAGATAATTTAAATTTTAAAATAATTTTTTTAAATAATTTTTTTAAATTTAATATTAATATTTTATATTTAAAATTAATTTTTCTTATTTTTTGAGTTACAAAAATATTAATTAAATTTTTATATATAAATTTTGCTATCATATCTTTTTTAATTAATAGTATTGCTAATCCAATTATTTTTTCTTGTGACATAATCGTTCTTAAATAAAATATTGTAACAATCGTACTACTATTTTTTGTTTAGTAGTGCTTCCTTTATTCTTTTTATGTCTCTTTAGAGAGAGAAATTTGTTCATTTTTATTTGTCTTTTTAAAATTTTAAAAAATTATTAATAACTTAATTTTTCACATGAAATTCTCCATTTTTGGGCCTCCAAAACAAGCTGGAGGAAAGATAAAATTGTCAGTTCCCCTTTAAAATGTTTAAAATTTACTTTTGAAAAATCAATATTAATCCTATAATTCTCTATATCATAACGTGGAACAAAGTCGAATCTTAAAAAAAGAAAAGGCTGGAAGGGGATCATTGTCCTACTGTTTGAATATAAAATTTCAAGAGCAATTTTGTAGATATGCAGTCTGCGCATTCTATGCTCTTTCAAAAGAATTGACAATTTCAGTAACAGCAGTCCGTAAATATTGAAGATCCTGCTAACGCATAATACCGTGGTAGAGCATCCTGCATATCGAGAGATTAGAGTTAACGAACACCGAATCCCCTCCTAGCCAATGGGGACCAAGACGAAACAGAAGAAGAACGAAGCATTGTGCATGGCCGGGAAAACATAGCCACTGCTAAACAGGATGAAAGAGCAGTCAGAGACAGCGCACAAATATTATGCTAGGACTTCAACATCAATATATATATATATATATATATATATATATATATATAAGCATAAGAGGGGAGAGATTACCACATAAATATACTATGCACAGGGACAGAGCCGCCTCGTATGCTTATGCAAACCATCGCAAGACAGTATCGAATGCTGTTTACTGTACAAGCATGCTCCTGGATTCTGAAAATTAAAAGGAAAATAAATTACTGTAAAGTTCAAATCATAACCAGTTACTTTACATGAGTAATCCACACAAAAAATGAAAAAAATCAAGAACGAATTTTCAAATTACATGTGTTGTGGCTTTCAACATTTACAGTTCTTTAAGCTAGAAGAATGGATAACTGCTGATTAAATTTGCACATTTTTCTTAAAGCTTTAATAACCATCTCGAATTGAGAATATGTCAGGGACAAGATGTACACTAGAAGAATGTCTTTAGATATTTGGAACTGATGTTGCATAAAGGGAAAAATGTTGATGAGGATGCAACATTAAGCCACAAGATTAGAGCAGGATGAAAGTGTGATGCGATCATAGAATCCTACCAAGTTAAAGAAATCCTAGACTGTACTGAAGCCAGTGATGCTATATTGCTATGTGTAAAGGAGCTGAATGTTTACGTTGGGGTCTAAGAAGCAACAATACAAACATAAGATGGAGTAGCTAAAAATAATAATATTAAGGTAGATGTGTGGTCAAACAAGGATCGGTTGGGAATAGAGGTGGCAAATGGATTGATTGATTAAATGGGTAGTGGATGAAAATTAATGGATAATGGGTCACTAATGGATAATTTTAAATGGGTAATAGTCCACTAATGATTTGTCAATTTAACTCACATCAGTCACGGGACCTTTCCATTGTCTTCCTCAAGCTGTAAAAACAAGGAGCAACAAAGACATTCCCAAACCCCAAGAATATCCATCAAAACCCAAACCATCCAAAAACCATGGACCCACTTCCAAATAAGAGCTGGAGCATTCATACCCGCCAAGAAATCACTGAGAAATACGAGATCCAAGAGCGGGTTGGCTCCGGCGCCTATTCCGACGTCTACAGAGCCCACCGACGTTCCAACTCTCTCATCGTCGCCCTCAAGGAAGTTCACGACTACCAATCCGGCTTCAGAGAAATCGAAGCCCTACAGACCCACAGCACTGCCCTAACATCGTCGTTTTTCATGAGTACTTCTGGAGCGAAGACAAGGATGCTTTCCTCGTGCTCAAGTTTTTCTAGACCGATTTAGCATCAGTAGTCGTTCAGCAAAGAGGGAGTGGGAAGGTGGGATAGTCAGTGTCGGCGACTGACCGAGAGAGCTAGGTCGATGTTCTTCTCGACAAAATAATCCACTTTACCCATTTAATGACCCGTGATTTTACCCATCTAACGCATCTTATTATCATTATCCATTTAACCCAATTCATTTAAAACTTGTTAAAATAAATGGGCAATTTTACCCATTTAATCATGGGTTAGCAGACAGGTTAATGGGTTCGGATAAAACTTGCCAGCTCTAGTTGGGAACATGGGGAAAAAATGGGAATATTACCGAGGACAAGATTAGGGAACTCAGTTTAGACAGTTTAGTAATTTCCAACATCGGCCTATAGATACACTGGTGTAAAGAGGCCCCTTGTATCAGTAACAGTATATATAATAAGATAAGAGGGGTAGACAAAAAATTACTTCGGGGAGTAGTAAAAAGAAACATGGAGAAGCAAAATATAACTAACAACGTGAGCTTTAATGGAAATGAGTGATGTGCAATCCACATACTGGAGGTCAAGTAGGAACGCCATTTTTTCATCCTCTTTTTTAATAATTTTTTTCAGTTTCCTTGTTTACCCTCTGGCTTTTTCCCTTTGTTTTAATTTAAGCTTTTCACATGTTTTTATGCATGCATCTATATGTCGTTTTTCTTTCCTAACTATTTCTATTCTTTTATTTATTCTTTTCTTGTTTTTATCTATTCTATCTTTTTATTTTTCAATTTGCCTTTCTACTTGGGGTTCTTTTACAACTCATCTCTTTGGGATAAAATGCATTTTTGAGTTCAGTTGAGAAAATACGGCTCATTTGTTAAAGTCATACTTTCTAATAATACATGCTTGTTTCTTTACTTTCTTTCCAAAATGTTGCTTCCAACACCATTTCTCCAAAGATTTCAGATTGTAAAAGATTTTTCCTTCCATGATGTTTTTCAGCTCATAAAACATACAGTGAAAATATCTATTGCAAAGGTTCAAGCCAAAGAAGCAGGTGTACCAGATATCTAGGGGCATCATCAACAACTTCAGCAGGTTGGTCTGGTCCAATGCTAGCCAGACAAGCTCCTCTGCAGCTCATATATTTCTGCATACTGTTTAAAGAGAAGAAAATAATGGTAGTAAGAATAGGAAATCATCCGGATAAAAAAAAAACGAAATGTTCTATATGATTTCCATTGCATGTACACAGGCTATCTTTGTATTCTTTCAGGATGAATGTTACACAACATTTTAATTAAAAGGGTAAGTTTGACCCCAAGTATGGGAATTGGAATCATTATCTAAACACAAATATCTTGATGTCCATTAGGCCACCTGAGAGTGGAGAAAATTGTCACCGTTAAAGTTATGTACACATTCAAGGAAATTATCCAAAATATGCATCCCTTCATAAATACTGCTAAGTAAACACTCTTTTTACAATATTAATTTGGCAGCAGTTACACAAACATTTTAAGACAAGAAAACAAACACACAAAAAAAAAACTTACATTTCACATTGATTAAGCAGGACAAGTTTACTTGGTACGCATGATTGCCCATTTGACTTACAAACAGTATCACATGACTCCCCTTGCCTTTTACCCATGTGATGTAAAGTAAAAAATAATATAGATCAGCTTGATTCTTAAAATTAATACAAGTACAAAAAGGACAAAAGAAAGAATATCTAGGAGAACTTACTTTCCAACAATAACATTAATACCACCAAGCCTCACTTCTGAGTGTGTATTGGTACCTCCTGTTGCACAAAATATCATATTTTAGATCCTTCAGGAGTATACTGATCCAAAGGTATAACTCCAGGGAAGAGCAATGATTGAAAATGAAAGTAAAATCAATATGACGTGGACGAATCAAATAAAACCAATTGGTAGAATGGTGTTGCCAAGAACTATTACATGGTGACGAACGATAGTTACAGGATTGCTGAATGAAGTTAAGTAGTTAACTTTGAGCCACACTGGAAGGTTTATTACTTATTGTTATATAGGTTCATTTTCATCAACAAAAAAAAAAAAATATATATATATATATATATATATATATATATATATATATATATATATATTCTAGTCCTATGAGCTTCCGTTGGTAGTCATTATTAAGAACCTTTGATTTTGTTCCTTAATATAAAGAGTTTTAGAAGAAAATTTGAATGAACAGTAGGTAGGGGTGAGCAAAAAATGGGTATAACCGAATAACCGAACATAACCGAATTTTTTTAACCAAAATATTTTAATTTTTCGGTTATTTTTTGTATTTCGGTTATATCCGAATTAATTTTCGGTTTTCAGTTTCGGATATGGATAGTCATTTTTATTATTTCGGGTAACAGAATAACTTTAAAAAAAAAAGCCTCAAGTTAAAACAGAACACTCTCTGCATCCCTCCTCTCAAACTCACGTTCAGTCTTTCAAAGTTTCACTCTCTCCCTGACAGCCCCTCTTTCTCCGCCCTAAGTTAACCCAAAACCCCCAAATCTCTCAATAGTCTCTCTCTCTCTCTCTATCACTTGGCCTCCGACTCTACCTCTCCCCAATTTCGAATAGGGTCATGAAATCGTCATCTTTGCGAAGTGTTTCTTCAATTCAAATGGCATTAAATCACTGAAATTTTCAATTGGACATGAGGTTGGAAGGCATATGATATTGCTTTTCCCCAAGTCCAATTTTTCCCTCCCACCGGCCACCACCACCAGAAAGCAAACTGTCGGGTTTATCCAATTTGCAGAGATAGAGAGCAAGAAGTTGTTGGGTAATTGTGATAATTGTTTTATGCTATTGTTAAAGTGAAAGGGCCAAGATGTGGTAAGGAAGTTGAGAGATTGGAGGGTTGAATTAAGCAATTTTTGTAGATTGAGATATTTGCTTTTAGCCAAAGCTGTTATGCTTCCCGACATAAATGGTGGGTTTGGAGGCTTTGGCCTTTGGGTGTGTTTGCAGACTAGCTTCAGTCATGGCAAATGTTAATTTTAATCATGTTAATATCAAGTATTAACCGAATAACCGAATAGTAAATTTGGTTATTCGGTAATTCGGTTATCTCATATTTCGGATAGTTATTCGGATAGTAAAAATGAATAAATTTCGATTTTCGGTTATGACTATTCGGTTTTCGGTTTTACCCGAATACTCACCCCTAACAGTAGGTCTCGTCCATCAAAGTGTCGGTGGTAGTACCAACATCTTATTTATGGATATTTCAACTAATATTAGGATGGTAGGCCTTTTAAGAAATCTAAATTGGTTCTATCGTAGTTATTATTTAGTTTTTAGTTAAACGAAGAAGATTTTATTGATGAAGAGAGAAGAAATTGCAATGCATGTGAAAGACGAGAAGTCCTCCCATATGAGAACAAAAAGAAAACAGAAAATGACCGGAAAAAACATCTTAGCTTTAGTGAAGCACCACCCACCAATCCCTTGAAATTCTAACAAAACAAACTCTTTAAAAAACTCCCAATGCATGAACGCATAGAGCAGGAAAAGATAAAAGACGCTATCTCAAAATAAAATTATCATTTCCTGACCACAAAAGATCCTAGCCCTCTTGGTCCAAACTCGGAAATCCCCACAAAATGATGCGACAAGCGCACGTCCAAGGTTTTGTCCTTCATAGTAAATCAAGTGACTAATTGGTGTCTCAGATTTTTTCTCTCTTTGGGGTGAGACTGTTTAAATCACGTCTGGAAGAGAATGTAGGCAGACTGGGTTGATTGATTTGGTTTATTGGAAGAACAGTATGTATCTATTTGAGAGAGTGATCAAGTTACATCTCTCTCTCTCTCTCTCTCTCTCTCTCTCTCTCTCTCTCTCTCTCTCTCTTAAAGGTTAGACTATAAAAATTTATAAAAAAACAGAAAGAGAAAAAATAATGTTAAGGAAGAATTCACTGCTTATAGGATATGCTGATAGTTGCCATATCAAGAAAAAAAGGGTTGGTACGAAAAGAGAATCATGGCCAAAAAAGTTAAGTGAAATTCATGCTTCATTAATTCTATGAAATTTTACTAAAAGAGACAATAGCATAGCTATCCAGCTTTAAGTAGACGATGCTACCCCACCCCCTTTACAACATGAGCATCCAAAAACCAAAGGAAGTGGTGAGAAACTGTATAGGGTGCACTAGATGTTCTAGAAATCAATGAAAGTAGTCTTGATTCATAACTCAACCAAGACTCACCTGAAATATTTGAAGGCAGAGCAAAACAATGATGAAAGTCACTGAAATAAGCATTTTCATGAACCTGAAATATAAAACTAATTTCAGATTGTATAATCACACTTAACACCACAAAGTGTAAAGCAGAAGATAGTAACTGTGTAATATCCATACAGTATATACATTGATGCATACCATTAGAGGCCCAAGGAATTAATTTGAGAAACAAATCTAGGATGATTTGGTCAATTTCAAAGTTGAACATAAAAAGTTTGGACTCTTGTCTTTTGGGTCTTTCTGACATTTTGTTGAAGTTTTATGCCTAATAGATTGATACATTAACATTTATGTTAGGTATGTTGGTAATTTATCTGTGGGCTAAAATTATTCGGCTGTCATGATTAGCTCTGTAATTCAACTCAAGCTATGTCTTTATGGTTTGTTAGCAATTGATGGAAGACAGCCTGGATTTCATACTGTAAGCACGTATAATAATGGGAATAGAAAATTAAACAAGAAGGAAATAGCAAACGATTGAATTCAAGCTCTCCAGCTCAGAAATGTACCGCAACACAAAATTTTATCTGTCCAAAGTAAATATCTGTTCCAAGTTAATTATTTTGTGGCAATTTTTATCTCAAAATGTTTAATGAAGACCAAAATAGATCAGTAGACCAAATAATTAAGACATGTCTTACACTTTTCTCTCCATAGTCAGTGACATTTTTTCACTGCAGTGTGCCTATCAGATAAGACATCCAACTTGCATTGGATTACTTCCTATATAAACTGCCAATAACATTAATCACAAGTAAATTCTATACTAAATTGTACGGGTAGTGCTAATTTTATTTCCAGGAGTTCTTCAATTGTAAGGATAATACAGAGGGCAGTCCTTCCAGCTTAGCAAATGCAAGGTTTCTTATGTAGCATATTTACTCACAACTTTGGTCACCAATTTTGACCAAATTAATTATGAAACGATTAACAAAAAAAAACTAATTTGATTCAAGATTCTCAAGAAAATATTTTATCAATGGGCCTAAAATGGTAGAGGACAACAAAATGAACAGAGGGCAGAATTATATTCTTCCAAAATTTGCTTCAACAATAAGAGTACCTCCATCAAGGAATACAGTGAAGGATATGAAGACTCATCCCAGTAACATGAGAACTCAGAAAGTTTGTAATCGTTTTCAGAATTGGAACTTATACTTAAGTTTAAGACCCAGCCAAACTTCAAGATTATACCCAGAAGCATGAACAAATATATAATGTAACAAAAACAAAAAAGAAAACTGAGAAATAATTGCATACCACACTCTCTGAATTATGACGACACCTTCCAGCACAGAAATCAAAAACACTTGAATAGGTCCCTGCAGACAATAATGACTAAATATTATCCTGTCACTGCCAACTGAATAAGGGAATTTTTTTTCTTTTTCTAAGGGCAATTTTCTATTTCCTTATTCATATCCATCCACACACAGGCAGATAAGAAATTGCCAGAGCAGGATATGGAACTTGGTCGCACATAACTAAACAGGGAAATGAATAGAATAAGTGCAACTTTTTATCCTAGGTTTCATCATAACATCCTAAATTGTTCAAAATTTACCATCTAGGGGTAAAACTCTTATTAGTTTGATATAAACCTCAATAAACTCCTACATGGGATTCATTGAGATATATCTAGCTAAAATGAAAATCAGTAATTCTTTTCTTAAATTTGAACCTAAAACGAAATAGACTTTACCAGCAGTTACTGGCTTTGCTATCTTCACCTTCAGTGCTAAATCCTTGTGTGTCTGCAATTGAATTTATGATGTAAGTTTGCCTCATTTTGCAGTTGCGCTAGCACACATAAATTCATAGAATTTTGTTCTTACAGAAAAGAAAATATCAAAATGGTGATAAAAGAAACTACCCGTGCAGGACTTAGGCAGCATGAAACACAGAATTCATACGAGTTGCAGCAGTGTGACTCGAGATTGCATCCACTGAAAACATTAAAAATCATTTTAGTAAAATTGATCATCTAAGGTTAAAAAAAGGCGTAATTAAACAATTAGAAATAACTCACTGACAAGAGTACTGCTCTCCTTGTCCTCGACAGCAGCTTGACCTTGTATCCAATGATAGTGCATCACATACGTAGCCTACAATGGGAAAAACTGATCAGGAGAATGCAGCAATTGGCAAAAAGTGCAGTACAACAGGCTTCTATTTGCAATTTTATATTAAGGAACAAAAGTAATAGAAGTTCGGGTATAATAAAGAACTTAAACACACACACACACACGACTCCGCATTGACTGGCACCGGTTTATTCTCTGTGTCATAAGAAGTACAATCCTCGGAGATTTAGCTTCGAGTAAGATCCAAGATTATTGGAGGTTCTTGTTTTGCTATTTTATTATGGGGCATATGAACTAAAAGAAGTGCTACAATTTCTTTTATTTTTTTCTTTTTTTGCTAAATAAGTGCTACAATTTCCTATGATAACTATCACTCTCTTCCTCTTCCATGGGATATCTTAGGGACAATGACTCATTATAGCATAGTTTGGAGTTGCCGTTTCAGTTGTCCATACATATTGGTAAGCAGCATTTTGTTAGTTTGTCTTTATTTTCTGACTTTCCCTTGTATTCTTTCATCCATCTTTGTCCTATATCATACTCTGTGTGAGATGCCTAGACTAATCCTTTGACATTATGTCAGAAGATCTTACTGTTTCAACCGATAGAACCATCAGAAACTTTGATGTTGTCCAACAGACGCACCAATACATGGTAAAGGGAAAATCTTACCATTATCATCAGATAGTAAATATCTTCCCTGAACTGTAGTTTTGCAAATTTGTTTCCCTTGAAGGCTGACATCCAACCTACAATAAGAAGGATTCTTAAAAAGGAAAACACAAGAAACAAACCATGAAGAAACAATAAATGGAAAACTTCAAAAATGGGGCAATATTCATTTTCCTATAGCACTCATCAACTCAAATAATTTGACATACCAAACCTCAGCAAGCTTATCATGTATAGTCTTTAAGGATATGACAGGGCAGAAGTAGGCTCAAGGCCCAGCAAGGCTCATCTATAGCCCCTTACCTAACTTCAAGTGCAGCGCCTTACTTCATTTTAGCTTCAAGCTCGAGGCATGGTATAGGTAACATACACATAAAAAATTTATTAAACTTATCAACGCTTCTATTTTTAATTAATTAAGAGATATATGGTCTGGTTAGACTTTGGTTATTCACAGTTACGTGATTTACCAAATGGCTTCCTAGCCAACCAGAGCTAAAGCAAGAAATAAAATCCTAAGGAGTCACTTGATGTATACTCGTACTTCCTCAACAGTAAAATATTATTTTCTTCTCATACTGTCATATAAGCTATACCATCCTTATAGTTACCCCTCCCGTGCAGATAACCCCTCCATATGAGCTGAATTATTTCTGGAATTTGTTATACGATGAGAATGCATATTATACTGTTTTGTACAAGTTAGATTTACGAAATGTACTTCAAAGTGTTGCCTAGACATTTGTTACCCAAGATCAACAGCTTATTAGTCTTCTTGGCACCCATCCAAGAGACTCAGAGCCAAAACCTGCATCAGTGACTTTCATTGGACAAGTTAATTTCTTATTTGGCATAACACCACAGCCAGTTTCTCAGTAACTTTATACTATTAGCAAGATATTATACGATGATCATAACATACACAACACATATGCCTGCCACAGGGAACGGATCATATAATAGGATCAAATTTACAATCTTATAACAGCAATAGGTATATAACTGCTTTAAATTAGGAATTGAAACTATCCTTTTACTTTCGTTATTAGGAATTGAAACTATCCTTTTACTTTCGTACCAAATTTTAACTCTCACTTGATAACTGCTTGGCTAATTTTCTAAATAATACATATACGAATCTTCAATAACTAAATCTTGAACAAGAATAAAACTTTTTCCCATATAAAAATTATTTCTTTAAAAAATTAGCATAATTAAATATATAATAATGAAAAGAAGTAATCATTAGTGCAATGTTTGATTTTAGAATCATAAGATTTTCTAATCAAATATTTTCAAATCTGGGGAACAAACGGAGATTATAATATGTCACTTACCTGATAGCTGAAGTTGGGGGCGAGAGATGAAGAATTTGCAATTGAAACAATATTATTAGGCTGGAATGTAGACGAATGTTGAGCATTTTGAGACGTATTTTGGGGAAAAGTTGAGTGAGAAATTAGGGCTCGTTTTGTCGGTAATACTATCCGCTCTCTTTTTATGGGTCGGGTTGAAGGTAACTCCAGCTGCCCAAACCGAGTATAAGTATGGATCTACGAAAAGAAAATGAGTATTAAATTAAATTAGTTATGATTTGGAGCAAACTAATCTCCTTGTTACATGCCAATAAGGTTATTAATTAGTGGTTAAAGACTTAAAAGACCTTATGACTGTCATATTTTAGATTCAATTTTTATTGATGTAAATTTGTTTCTACTTTAATGTAAAGAGTGATAATGTGTACTCCTTATGAAATGTATAAGTTTATTTATTTCATTTTTTTTTACATAAAATATGAAATACTGATAATATGTACTCCCTTCATTCGACTTTGTTTGTTTTTTGACTTTTTATAATCAAATTGATCAAGTTAAAGACTAATAATTAAACAAAAATGTTATAAAAAAAGATCAGTTGATTTTGATATATTATGTGATTTACTTTTTTATAATAATAATTTCGTGTCTATATTTAATAAACTTAAGAATAATTTTTGATTTTAAATATGGTTTGACCCTAAAAAATTAATTAAAACAAATAGAATTGGACAATGAGATAAAAATCCTTTAACCCCATGCCATAACTTGAAATAAACACCATATTATAGGTCTGTGATAACCCTAACAATCAAAATATTTGAATTAGACGCCTTCACTTGAACCATAAATCAACCTGCAGGTAACTTAAGAATTCATTCGGGTTTTTTCATTGTTGTTATTAAAACAACTAACAAATATCATTTCTCACTCTCAATACATGGAAAAAATCACATATTATAATGTATTTAAACTAATAAGTGTCTTCATGTATATCATTATCTACTAAAATAAACTTAAGATTGAATTACACATTTGTCCTTTCAAATTGTCAAAACCATTTTAAAGTAGTCCCTCTCAATTAGCAAAGTGAACACTTTTATCTCCATACTTGGCACTTGTGCTCAATTAATTCCCCCCCCCCCCCCCCCCCCCCCTCCCTAATTTCAAGTCATGTGCTTTTTTAAGTAAGGTATAAGTATCTTTTAATTATATGAAATTTCCAAAGAACTGAACTAGGCAGAGAGAGGCTTCAAGTACTTTAAAAATTTGTTGGAGTTGGTTCATATTTCACCTGGTCCGACGAATGATCATTACAGTAGGGTAGTCGGAAGTCATTCTTAAAAGTCAAACGTCATGTGTATTTGAGCTTAACACTATATTAACAGTCTAGTCTTAGATTTATCTAATGTTTTGGGTCTCATGAGTTTAAATTCATGTTATATCAGTTAAAAAAATTTAGTTACTATATAAACGATATTCGGTGTGTGAATCTGCTTTAAAATAATTGTATGTATAAGGTTTCAGGGAATTGATTCCAACCATTTTAGCTTGAAACTAGAAGTTCAGAGTAATGCATAAATATATCAGACATACAAAATTAACAACAGTTTAATGAACTTAAATATATCGTGTATGTTATTTACTTTTTATTCTTTTTTAATCTCCGTATAATTGTGTCCAATATTCAATTCTAAATCTGTTTTCAATATGAAATGAAATAATATAAAGACAGTCTGTAAACAATCTCTTCCCTTAAGAATATGTACGAGGACATTGAAAATTTTGGTGTAAACAGTTATGTGAAACCTTTTTTGTTTCTCTTTACGTTCTTATTAATTCTATTACACCGACAGTTATTTAGTACATATATAAAGTGTAATGAAGACAATATGATTATAATTATATTTGTATAAAAACAACCCAATCGTGGGCACTAGATTTTTCAATAAAAATAAAACAACCAGAAGACGGGATCTACAATTAACATAACATCAACATGGAGTGAAAAAGGAAGCATTTCTTCTTAAGAATAATTCTTGGGCGACCGGTCCAAATTTTTAATTTTTTTTCTCTTAAAATATTTATTTTAATAAATTTTTTTATAAAATTCAATTATTTATATGTATTTAAATTATATCAAAATCAATAAATTCTATAAAAAAAATTATCAAAAAAAATATTATAAATATTTTAAAAATCAAAAAAGAAAAAAATAATAATAATTTGGACCGATCCCAAAGACCGGTCCTCCTAGAATCACTCTTCTTGTTAAATACAGTTGACAGTAGATTTGACAAACGGGTCAGACCAGCCCAAACGAGCTGGACTGAAGGCGGGCCTCGTTATTTTTGGGTCGGGCCAAAATGGCCCAGAATTTTTTGGGCTGAAATTATAAGGCCCGTGGCCCAACCCACGAGCTTCTTCCTTTTTTTTTTTTTTTTTCCTGAAACTTGATTCTTAGTTCATGAATACAAAAGTCATTTCATGTTATCATCTAATAGACTACCAGTCTACCACCAATTCACAGAATACTAAAATGAGAAAAGTTACAGATTGCATATTTGCAACACTGTCTAGTGCCACTACCATACTCACTGATCTCACCATCTCAAATTCTCAGTCATCTCACAGTTCATTACTTCATTACTCCTTCATAGTTCATTACTAATTTACTATTATACATTTATACTTGTAATACCAATAAAGCAGAGAACATTAACATCACACAATTAATTGCAGTCACACTTGCATCTTTAATTCCTCCTAGCCTTCTTCACAGTTGCAGGCTTGCAGCCATCTTTCACACTTGCAGTCCTCAACAAAGCAGAAAAGTTATGATGTTGCTAACGTCATGTGTGATAATTCCTCCTGGCCTCCTTCACACTTGTAGAAATCAAAAAGAATGTAAACTAGTGTTAGTTATAATTTATAAACAAAACCATGACATCTTGAAATTATCAAATCCTGCAAACATATGTAGATTACTATAAAAGCAATCTACATTTAGTTTCCTAGCAAATGAGCATGTCAACAAATGCACCAATGAATGCCTATATTATTTGTAAACTTGGAATACAACATTATCTGTAACTATATTTTGAAAAGCAAGGACTAGGAAGTGTTTTAGTTTTTACCAACTTATGTGGTAATTTAGCTCAGATATATTTGAAGCACTACAAAATTAAGTAGAAGTGGCTAAAGCAACACCATAATTCCAACATCATAACCTTAATAATATAACCATAATTCCAGCATCATAACTTTACATAGCAAAAAGTCAGAAACATTAAAGAACATAGACTTGAAAATAATAAACTTAGAGGTATATATATATCAGCTTAACTGCTTAAGGCTTAATGCTTTAATATAACAAGGAAAGCAATAAAGGTACTATCTACAAAACTGTAAACTATCCAGCATATAAGAACTTTAAATAAGATTCATCTTAATGTTAAAGCACTTACTCTTGATTTTTAAACACTTGAAATTTAGGTCACGTTTGAACCCTTTGACTCTTGATTTGCAACTAGTGGCACCAAAAGTTGGTCATCTGTCGGCCCATCATCTATATTAACAATATCAATTTAAAATATCAATAATTCAATACCCAAAATTAAATTTAAAAAGTATAATTAAAGTTAAAAAATTACAACTAAAACAAACATTGTATTTCATATCCACAAATCCAATTACGTCCACAAATTAATGCTTGTGCATTATCTGGTAAAAGCGAACTACGATATTTTGTGAGAACTTTTGCTCCAATACTAAAAGCCGACTCCAAAGCAACCGTTGTAATTGGAATTGATAAGATATCATATGTCATCTTAGCAAGTATTGGATACCTAAAATAACATAATATTTTATATATTTCATTAGTCATATATAAAATTAATGTATAAAATTAGAATAAAAAAATTGTCTACCTCTCATAAAGTTTTTTCCACTCTTTGAGAATATTAAAAGAACTTCTGTTTGTGACCATTTTCTCCTCCAAATATTGCTCCAATTCCCTTTTTGTTGATGTAGTACCTTGAACTTCCCTCACAAAGTCCTATTTAAAATTATAAACAAAATTACATCAATATCTAACATGTAATATAGATAAATATGCGAAAAATTAAAAAAATTATAATACATAAAAACTTTACTTACATCAAACTCATCATCACTATTTTCACTTGTGTTAGTGGTGGAAATAGTTGAAGTCCCTACACTATCTTGAGGTTGTCGTAAACTATCTTTTGAATGCTCCATTATATATTCCATGAACAAAGATTTCATTGCATTCACAATTTTGTCCACTAGTCTATTTATCGCATCCTCATTCATCTCAACTTTTTTCAATTTAAATTTTACAAATTGCACCTTATATCTTGGATCAAGAATAGTTGCTATAGACAAGATAACAACATAGTCGTTCCAATATTTTTCAAACTTTGGCAACATCTCATTTGTCATGTTTTTAATGACCTCAATCTCACAATACTTATTAACCATCAAAAGTTCTTTGATCCTCAACACATGTAAGAAATACAGATTTGATGTTGGATAACTCGTACCTGAAAAAAGTTCTGTAATTTTCCAAAATGGTTTCAAAAAGGTTGTGATAGCGTGTGCTATTTCCCACTCATCATTTGAGGGACAAGTAGTGTAACTTGATTCAACCATGGCATATTGATAGAATACATCTTTAAATTTCAAAACACAATCAAGCATCGCCCATGTAGAATTCCATCTAATTACACAATCCAAACGAAAACCTGATTGTACCGACACATGCCATTGTTCACAACATGCAACAAACTTTAACAGTCTACTTTTAGACCCCTTAATATACTTGACGCTCTCTCTAATCTTGTGTAAAGATTCACTTGCAATTTTCAAACCATCTTGAACAATCAGATTTAATATGTGTGCGGAACATCGAACATGAAAAAAACTACCACTGCAAAGCAAGTTTCCTCTCAAATGAGCCTTCAAGAAATTTTGCATGTTATAATTGTTTGTTGCATTATCTAAAGTGATTGAAAATATCTTCTTTTCAATTCCCCAATCCTTCAAAAACTCAAAGATTTTTTTCTGATAATAGAGTACTGTTATGTGGTGGGGGAAAATAACAGAAATTTATAATTCTACTATGCAACACAAAATCACGATCAATAAAGTGAGCGGTTAAACAAATATAACCCTCACTAGTACCGGATGACCACAAATTAGAAGTGAGACAAATTCTACCGCAAATGTTCTCAAATGCACTCTTCAATTTCACTTTCTCAAGCTTATAAATTTTAATGCAATCCGCTTTGGCAGTGTTTCTAGTATACGATTTCACATCCGGATTCAAATAGTTATGTACTCTCTGTAATCCTTCATGTTCAACAATCAAAAATGGATAATTATGCATCATGATTGCTTCAGCCATTTTATCCCTATAAATGAGCTGACTAAATTTTCTATTACACATTTTTCCTTCATGATCTAGATGCATTTGACTCACATTTTGGTTAACTAAACCGGGACATGACTTTTCATGTGCAAGCAAATTTCTAGTCCCGTGAAAATTACCACCATCTCTAATAACATAACTTTTTGTGCATGTTTTACAATATGCTCTTAATTTTTTGGTTGTTGGATATACCTTTTTGTCATATTTATTCCAAATTGAATTTTCTCCCCTTCGTTTTCTCTTCTAATTGTCAATTGGTTGTGTCCTATTCTCCGAGCTTTCAACTCCCCCATCAATCAAATCAATTGTTACACGATCCATAAGAACCCTACAAAGTTCAAATAAAAAAATATTATTAAACAAGTAAGTAGTAACATATATTCACCAAGAAAAAAACAATGATCTGACAATTAATAAAAGACTCTACTGAGAACAATCTGCACTGAGTAGTGAGTACTAACACACTAACAGAGAAGTAAAATCAGTCCCCGGACTCCCCACTGCATACTGTTTTCATATGTTTCTAATAAAAAGTAGTGACTCTTTTCATATGTTTCTAGTAACAGAGAACTAGAGAAGCAACACACTAAAATACTGTAACACTGCATACTGAGTAGTGAGTACTAACTACTAACACACCAACAGAGAAGTAAAAAGTATTAACTCTTTTCATATTAGCCTAGTAAAATCAGTCCCCACTGCATACTGTAACTCTAAAATAATGCATATAGCAAGTTGATCAAAGTCCTAGAATGCAATCAAAATCAATTAACCAATGCACTGCAACAAATTATATGTATATAGTTTTTATCCTCTCAATAGTCAGTAGACTCGATACCAAACAAAATTAGCAGAGTACCCAAATTCCCAAACACAATTAATTGTTGTAAGTGTAGCAGAGTAACACTTAGATGTATACTAGCAGAAAAGAACAAATAACACACATTAACAGGAGGCCAGAATAGAACTTAGAGAAGTAAAGACATATATAGAGAGAGAAAATTACCCAAACACAAATGGTCTCAACTCTAACAGTCACAGACGGAGACGGAGGATTCGAATTTGGGACAAAGAGAACTTAAAGAAGAAAAGAAACTAGCAGAGTAACACTACGCACTAGCAGTCGTCAATCGACTGGGATTTGCCAATTTGGGACGGAGATGGAGGATCGGGATTATGGTTTGCCAGATCTAGTTGTCGATTGCCGAAGACTTTGCAAATAACTGATATAAGACTGCCGATCTAATTGTCGAAAGTGTAGATCGTGACTTAGGGTTTGGTTTGGGTTCAAATGAAAGTGTCGATCGTCACTTAGGGTTTGGTTTGGTTTGGGTTTGTTGAGCGGGTGAGCCTGAATCACGCTAGCTTAGTAAGTAGTTTGGTGTATCTAGTCTAAGTAGTATAGTATAGGGCTAAACCGCTAAAGGCAGAAAGGTTGTAGCCTGTAAGTCAAATTTTTTTTTAAATAGAGACGGGCCGGGCCGGGCCACCCGCGGGTCAGGCTTTAATGGCCCGGGCTAAACACGCCAAAATTTTTATGAGCTAAATATGTGAAGCCCAAAAATCACTTTTTATTGGGCGGGCTGGCCCAACCCGTAGGCCCAGGCCAATTTTACCAAGTCTAGTTGACAACAATGATTCTGATGTTCTCCAGTTGGGTATGGGGGAGGCAAAGTGAGTGGTTTGTACAAAGCTTCTTGTACAGCATTAAATACGCTAGTTGGATGCCGGTATTCATCGCCACTCGTGTACAAGATAGAACCCCTGTTATAATCTTTGATCCCTTTAATTTACTAAAAAATATAAATTAAACATTTATGTTTCCATACTCTTACCATTTCAATTAGCAGCTCCCGTTTGATGCAATTAAACTAAAAATTAAATAAAATGGAATAGAACTTTATAGTATCATTATTACTATCATATATTCCCTAACAATATTATGTATAATTAATTTTATTGAAGCGAAATATTTTACATTTTAAACAAATGTAAAATTCTTTTTATATGATGAAAGGAATATTATATCACATAACTTTATTCAATCTTCTTTTATTTGACTATCTTAATTTGTATAAAAATTATCTTTTAAACTATTTTTTTGAGAACAAAAAGAGTATAATTTATTTATAATTTATATTATTAAGGGAGAGCAGTTAAAATAACAGTCTCCCTTAAAACGTGTCACATTTAAGTTATAATTTTTTTTTCTTTTTCTCATCTTTTATCTCTACAATCTCTCTTATATTTTGTCAATCATATTTTATTAAAAATTTAATTATTTTATTTTATTTACACAAAATACATATTTTATAATTTTTATTTAAAATTTATTTATTTAAATTACACACGTATCCCACAAATATTAATTTGATATAATAATAATTTTTTGTGGTAGGATATATTTAAATTATTTTTGAACTCAAAATTAATATTAGTTATTTATAAATTATTTAAAAAGTTCTAACCATTGATTTATAATTATATAATATTTAATTCTTAATCTTGAGTTTTAAAATATTTTAAATTAATTTTAAAATTCCATAATAATTTTATAATTTGCCTTGCCTCACTGAAAGTCTGAAACTAGCTGCGCGAGCGCCCTGCTAGCAAAATCCATTGATACCCCTCTGTCTCTTATGGCAAGCACAAATCACCGCCACCTTCTTCGACTGGTATTATCTTGCCGGAAAATTACAGCTCAGGTTACAAATCCTACCACTGAATCAATTGTGGCCATGGCTTCATCCTCAGAGCAGGAATTTATCACACAGTACCGGTCCAAGCTCAATCGGTATCCTAGATCGCACAATTACTGGGACGCCAAGATCGCTTCAAGGATCGGCGAAAAACTAGGGTTTCGCCTCAAAGAAATGGGCGTCTCCGATGTGGCCATCGATATCGGAGAAGAGCTATCACGTCCGGTTCATCAACGAAAAATGGTGATCCCCTTGTTTGAGTCTGTGAAACGCTCTGGAATTAGTGTAGCTGGTGCTGAAAATTTAACATTTTAGGGTTAGAGTTAGAGATATAAGAACTGGGCAGTTGAATTAATGGTAAGATTTTTGTATAGGGGTTATTAAATTTATTTGAGGTAAATACATTTGTTGAAGGGTTATAGTTATAATTTTTTGTAGCATAGTTTTCAATTTTAATAATATTGAATTCTGATTTTGTTTCATTTGACTTCATATGTATTGATTTCTTTGTTTGAGTTTGTTTTGACCTAGATAAAATAAATGTTTCATTCCTGGAAGTATTTTTTTCCAGATTTATAATGATGAATGAATGATGTTGTTTCATTTACCTTCCATGGGAGGGATACATGGTTGATAAGACGGGTTGTAGTTATAGGTTTGTGGGTAATTGACTTGTTAGAAAACATATTTACTTAATATATATTTTAGAATTCATGCTTACATTTGTCTAATTACCATCATCTACCTCGTTGCTGGTTTACATGATATATGTATATGGGATTGTCAAGGAGAAAAATGTTTTTGTTCCTACTGCAGCTGATAACTCATTTGGTGCATTCTACAAAATTGTTTCTTCTTGTTGGGAAATGAGGGGAAAAAGGCAAAAGGGGTAAAGAAAAGGTGAGCTCTCATGAGTTTTATCATTTGCACTGACCAATTTTTAGTTGGTACATGCTTTACAGGAGGACTCATATTATGCCTTAATTTGGAGAATTTGCATCTAGCATGGAATACTTAACCTTATCATGGATACTATATGAAGATAATCATTTCAAAATTTCAAAGCTATGACTGTCAATATTTGGTAAGATTGTTCAAGAGCTACAGGGTCTTGGCGTTTATGCATGTATTTTTTTGTCATTCTAATTTGTTACCGAACTATTTTCCCTGAAATATCCAGTTAATGTTTATAGCCACGAGGCATGCAATTTCCAAGTTTTTAAAAACCTTTTCACTGATTCCCTGCTGCCATTTTACAACAGTTAATTGTAGGCCTAATTTTCACTCATCTGAGTTGTGGATAATCATTTATTTCTATCCAAATGCCCACAAATGCTAGTTTTATTTATGGAGGGGGCCAAATTTTTT
The DNA here is from genome assembly GCA_947179155.2 of Hedera helix. NCBI lineage: Eukaryota > Viridiplantae > Streptophyta > Magnoliopsida > Apiales > Araliaceae > Hedera > Hedera helix. Next base: position 26,344,951 of record OX359282.1, on the reverse strand, counting down.
TAGCTATTTTGTATGCCTACTTTTTCCGGTGTAAATATGTTTTTGGTTTGTAAAAAATGCAATATTTCTCAGCATTTTACGTGCCTGTATTGTGACCATACTGCATGTCTAGTACCAAATTGAGTATCCTGGAAATAAAAGTTCAGGCCTACAAATTTGCTTTTCTGGTCACAAGTTTTTGATGGAAAGTAGTGATTGTAAGAGTTGACCTTACATAGCATCTCATAAATTCTGTTTTCGGTAATAGCTTGATCTGATAAACAGAGCTTGGAATGCGCATGGCTTTCAATTATAAGGATGGGCATGATTTTACAGCTTTGACGAGGTTGGTATCACGAGTCCAAAATCTTTAATTGAACATTGTGGGCATGGGTTTGATGTCCTTTGGAGATTGAGTTGTCCTATTGTGTTACATAAAAAAGTTCTGCTTATTAATCATTATTGGTTACATTGTTATACAAAAACCCGTTCCATCATAGGAACGAACAATAGTGAGAAGAACAGCTTCTAATGCTTGTCATAAAAGACCAAAAATAAATAGAAAATACTATGTAATAGATTAAGTTATCTATCTTGGGATGTAAAAGACAGTCCAATGCTATAATTTTATCTTTCTAGATTTTTGATAATAATAGGCACGACGACATCTATAGAACTTGAAGCTAAATGTACAAATATAGTATTGGAAGGTAAGGTTTTAGGTATGCTTATACTCAGAATTACACCAGGCACTAGTCAAAAAGAGGAAATACATCATGAATCACACCAGGCACCAGTAATTAATAGTTGCTGCAAAAGCTTATTGAATCTAAACACAATATTTCTGTTCAATGTACTTAACTACTTACAAAAAAAGATTAAAAAACTAAACCGTATATTGTTGTCCAATTGTAAGCAGGAAGTCAGGAACATGTGCTTTCATGAGGAAATAATGCAGCCTCTTCACATTAGTAAAATTAAGGACATCCTGTCCTAGGGAGATAGTTTAAAGGGTTAAAAAGTTGCTAGTGATTCACTGATTCTAGCACCATTCCCTTTTTAAAGTTGAAATGAGTTGTAAGCAATAGCCAGAATTTAGCACCCACATCTTCTTCATGCATGTGAAATTCTTTGCATAAAATTGTTTCTGTAACTTGAGTTACTTGATTATGAGATAATCGAGCTGAAATGAGTGGGATGTGCCGGGCTGCATTCCCTTTGTTCTGGTCCAAGATGAATATGGTCTGATAAGTCACACTTGTCCTTTGGTGTTGACTGCTTAGGAGTTCCGAAGAGAATGGAAATGGATCAGGCCACTAAGAGATGTTTTTCGACTCGATGGAGGAAAATTTAGTTAGTAAAACTTCCCAAAGGAGGGTGTGCCATGTTTTGTTCTGTAAACAGTGTTGGTTTATAAAAACATGGCATACATATAATTTAATTGTACTACGCTGCGGAAATATGCAATAAAACGATTTTAAATTTTTTTTACAAACCAAAATCAAGTTCTTTCTTATACAATACTATTAATTGAGGAAGAATTAAGAGTTGTACCTTTGTAGAATTTAATCTTCAACGGGTACGAGTTCATTTCCAATTCTTTCGCATTTCTCTTCAATTTCATCGATTATAATCTCTAGATTAACGTTAGCTACCTAAGTGTGTAGCCTCTAAAGGCGATCCACCAAGTTTAATATGAATTGAAAAAGTAAATTTAGATTTATCTAAATCTTGGGTGGTTAATCCTAATTCTCTCTCTCTCACACACACAGATGTAGAGAAAATAAGACTTCTCTTATTTATAGATATAGTCAACCCTCATAAACTCTTTAGGAGTAAGGTTTTAATCTAACTCCTAATCTAATTAAGAACTCAATTAATTTAATATAATAATTATAATTCCTAAACTCTTTAGGAACTTAATTATTTATTATGAGAGTACTTCTTATAATAATAATAATAATAAGACTCCTCTTATTAATTTATAATTAGTATTTTCAAAATAAATAATTATAAATATTAAGTTATTTAATTTATTATATCATCATAGTATAAATTAAATACACTTAATTTATTATTACCATTATGCCATTACTTCTAAAATAAATATTTCTCTTTTGCGGTATAACCTTTTAGGTTCAATATTAACCCAGTTGTAGAATAAATAAATTAGAACTATTATAATATTATTTATAATAATAAATTAAACTCCTTTAATATATTTTATAAACAAATACTTATTTATTCCACAATAAAGGTAAACCCCTTTAGCAACAAATGACTTTTCGGATAATATGAATATCAACATTTGATCACAGAGAACCTATTTCGCTAATAGTTACCATACAATTCAATTCTTCTACCATACAATGTCCCAATCAAACATAAGACATTGAATTACTGTTAAGTCTTATTTTATTTGATCATATATATTTCGATTCCAAAATGCACAACTCTAAATAATACAAATTATAAACTCCTTTTTAATTTCATTCTGTCTTGGTTAAGGACTACTGCGTTGTCATTTACCGAATCATATAGGACATTCTATTTCTTTACAAGAAGTGATAGATCATTTGTTGATCATTCATCTATCTCCATGCACAACTTATTATACCCGAACATATCATTTGTTATACCCAAAGAGTCTTAAGAAATATGACAAAGTATAACTCATCATACACAAGATACTATACTATGATGATCTTAAGTCTAATTATCACTTATACTATTATCACATTAGGAACTCCTATTGACAGACAAATAAAACTCTAGTAGGTGTTCCTTAAGCGAGTCACGTTCAGTGAATTTATTCTCTAATAAGTACATACATACTTGCTTTAGTGTCTCCACACAAATAATTTATGAGATCAATCATCCTCTTTATAAGAGTAAACATAGTATGTACTAATCTATCCGGATTCACCAATCTCCGTTTTAGTAATCCAACGATTATGAATATTTTAGTTTTGATCTATTTAGAATTTAGATCTCATTAGCATAATCAACATTATGATTTTAAAAGCATTGTTTGAAAATTATGAATTTATTCATTTAATTAATTCAACCAATCAATTATGAATAATAAAATGCCTTTAAATAAACAATTTTTTTATTAATAATTAAATAAGATTACAGAGTATATCCTTATCATATCAACAAATGATTGGCTTGAGAACATACTGCTTTCAAATAAAATGTAACTCTATATAGGGGAAGATCTGCAGTGAATGTAGGTGTCAGATCATACTGTGCATGTATGACACTTAGTTCAGGTTGGTTCTTATGCCAATGCCAAGGAAAGTTCTGTGATATCATCATCAGGAAAAGGGCATAAGAGAAGCTGCGGCTTTGTATTGAAGAAGATAGCATTGGTTTACATCACAATAAAATATAAAGAGCAAAACAAGGCTAAGTGAGTAGTTTCAACGTGGACAAATTTCGAATATCCTTGTAGAAAAAATTGAAAGATTCCCTGAATTGCTTGGGCAGAGTATAGGATTGCCGTTCAGAACTTTTGTTAGGAGAAGTAGTCTAGCAATTAACAAATCTTATAAACATAAATTGAAAATTAGGGAAGATTGATCTCTCACAACATACAATCGTACACATAAAAAGAAAGTCTTGTGATAAAAGAAAAATAAATTAATAATAAGAATTGAATTTATAAGTTAGTAATAAAGGGGTACGCATGTCTCAAACTCTTATTCATAATCATGAGGTAAATAATTAGCGGTGCTAGACAATATTGTTCTTGCAATTAACAAATCTTATAATAAACATTAATTGAAAATTAGAACACATTAATCTTTTTGTACTTATAATGTAAAGTTTTGGATGGAAGGCAAAGAGTATAATTTAACGTTTGAATCGAAAAAATGGAATAGAGAAAATATTGAAATAGATGGTGAAATGATTCGTTCAATTTCAGGTAAAATGATTCGTTCCATTCTATCAGGAATGATTTGTTTCATTTCAGTTAGAATGCGTTATTTCATATTTTCTCTTAATAAATAAAATGTATAAATTTGAGAAAGATGAAAATAGTCAATTGCATATCAATGGAATAATTAAACACAATCTTTTTCATTCAATAAGGATAAATTCTTCTGTTATCACATTAATTCTTTTAATTCAAAATTTAAACGTACCATAAGAGTTGATCTTATCCAAAACCTAACATCTTGTTTCCGTAAACAACGAGGTTGATTCTGATAAACAACAGGGCTGGGAATGCTCGAGGCTTTCAAGTATAAGGTGGACGGGCATAGCATGAGTCCAAAATCTTTAATTGAGCATTGTGGGCGGGCATGATGTCCTTTGGAGATGGAGTTGTTGTGTTGTCTTACGTAAAAAGTTTTGGGCATAGGAACCAACGCACACCTTCTAATGCTTGTCATAAAAGACCAAAAATAAATGGAAAATTCTTTGTAATTAATAGATCAAGGTTATGTTTATTTGCAAAATATATACCTGGGATTAGACTATTTGTATTAATTTAAAACTATTTTTGACTTTTTTATCTCATGATGAGGGATTAATAGACCTTTAAATAGTCCTTGGACTATTTTTTATCATTCTTAAGGCTATTTATGAGGGATTATATAATCCCATGATGAATTTGGGTTTAATAGTCCCTCTCATTTTAAGCTATTAAATAATTTTATGGGACTAATATTTCAACATAAAGGGACTAATAATCCCTCATCATGGGATAAAAAAATCGAAAATAGCTTTAAATTAATATAAATAATCAAATTCCAAATATATATTTTACAAATAAATATAACCCAAGTTATTTAACTATACCGGGATATAAAAGACAGACAGTACAATCATTTTGGGATGAAATATTGGACATGCTAGCTTATGCACATCTAGAATATCTATAAGATCATTATGATTTTTTGAAATTGTCATGACACATTTTTAAACTCAAAATAACATAATTTTTTTTTAGTTAAGATAAATATTATTCTAAATAATCTAAAAAATATTATAAGATTTACTGTTTAATATTGTTTAATAAATAATCTCAATTTTAAATTTAAAAATGTATTAAATTAATTTTAAAAAATTAATAATGATCTTATAATTTAGAACATAAGAAATACTAAATGAGTAGTTTTATGTGTACAAGCAGTTGTACACACACTATTACTCCATCTATTGAACGGTAAAAACCTAATGTATAAAATTAATAAGTCTTGATCAATTAAATGGTAAAACACACACTACTTTTTTTCTTTGTTGATGAACAATTGTTTGTGTACACATAAAATTACTCATACTAAACATATATTATTTCTTATACTCATTAAAAATTATCAAATAAATAATGGAACTCAATTACACCCTCCGACCCAAGAGTAAAGATATATTTTGAATATTAAAGTTAATTTGCATAATTTTGAAGTTCAAAATTATTTAAAAAAAATTATCATAATACAAATAATTATAAAAATGATTGAAAAATGTTCCCTTTAAATCTCACAAGCTATGTACACAACTCACTAATTTTAATCAAAATTACTTAGAAGTTACGATTTTATAATAAAAAAAAAATGAACATTAGCTAAGATATTATAAAAATTAAGACTAAATTGTAAATTTAATATAAAAATAGAGCAGATAATTTTGTAATTTTTCTAATTGATTATATTGAAGAAATTTAAGTATAATAAAATAGAAAATTCTAACCCCAAATTTCTTTAGAAAGTCAACCCGGGGGGCGGGGGGACTAATGGTAATTAATTTCTACCACGTGCAGCCGTGCTCTTGAGCGGCGGCCCCATGCCACAGTCATTATTTCAAAGAACTTTCAATCACCGAATGCCTCAAAAATAAATAAAGATAAAAAGGTCAATTTCCGTTAAATTTTTTGCTACACATAATAATTTTTTATAAAATAATAAATTTTATATTTTAATTATTATATAAAACCCACTATTTTATAAAAAAATATTATATAAATTATTACGTATAACAAAATTGTTTCGTTAAGTTTATCTTTTTTACTATAGAGAAATTAGTCTTACAACTAACATAACTTGTTGAATTAACCATAATTCTTGAGATTTATTTATTTATTTATTAATTTTTGGTACATTGAAAATTGAAAAGTAAGAAAAGATTGACATAGCTCTCACAATATACAACATACCCAAAAAATATATATGAAAAATTGGTCAACTCAACTTGCTTAGAAAGAAGTCGATTCAATTTTATTTATTTATTTATTTTCGCAAGCTACGTTGACGAGTTTGGTTTATTTACAGCTTTATATATTAGCAATGAGCCAATTAAATGACTAAGAATTATATATTTATGATGTCAAATTTATTGTTAATTTTTCATTTACAAAAAAATACTGTAAAATATTAATGCCAGGTTATGAACCAAACATAAATATTACATTTATTAAGCTATTATATCATAAAACTATTCATCGGTATTTGTATTTAAAGTCTATCTTATGATTAAAAAAATATTTTCTTCCTATATTATTATTTGTTAGACTTCTATAAGAGTTGTTATCTTTGCATGGTGTTAATGTTTGATTTTATTTACTGGTCAAATTATCAAATAACGAATAATATAACATAGTTAGAGAATAAATAATGATTATACTAAAAAGTTTGATGACTTGAGCCGTTGAGATAATTTTGATGTGAGAATAAATATAAACAAAAAATATCAGCAATAAAAGAATAAAACCCGTAATGCTGTAAATTAATTGTGTACCTTAACTG